>RQTK01000244.1:251694-263373 GCA_003991915.1 Elysia chlorotica
TAATAATAATAATAATAATAATAATAATAATAATAATAATAATAATAATAATAATAATAATAATAATAATAATAATAGTAATAATAAGCATAATAACAATTCAGTACCAGTCTGCTTGCTCAGTAAAAGGATGCTTAGCTAATAATGTGGGCGGTGCTGCCAGACACGCCTGGTTTTAAAGCATTATGGAGCACAAACATTTTTAGGCGTTGTGTTATTAAAATCATGTGAGATTGTAAACTTTTTTTTATGGCATACGTTGTGCTTTCTATGAGAATTTGAAAATTGCTTCTTGATGAAGCATGAGAAACCAGATAGGTCTGAATCTTCAATCCATTTCCCCTATAAAACCCAAAACTTTTAGACCGACAGGAAGTCTGTCTAGTCAGTGATATCTTTATCCGTGACCACATGGTATTCATACAAACATGTGGTTTCGCTTTGTTTAAAAGCTGCTCCATCTTTATTTTTTTTTACATCTGTACAAGTAATAGAGTCATATCTTATTTAGATTAATAATTGAATTTTTTGTTTAGGCCGAGCAGATTTTTATCATTATTATTGTTGGCAAGTATGCCCTATTACATAGTTATAAACCGACAGTCCTTTTCTTAACCCTTTCTATTTCACCATCATTGACATAACCGACATAGCTGAACGGTTGTGTCGACCAAGTGGGTTTCAGCCGAGGCTATCCAAGATGACAGGCGAAGTCACCGGATTGGCTGAAGTGAACACATGTTGTACATAACAAGGGTAACAGTGACCAATTCATTTTAAATTAGTATTATAGTTAGGACTGTCAGTATTGTTTTGTTCGGCTTACAAGCCTACTAGACTTAGAATGTAAACTGTTCTAACTGTAACTTATATCTTTGATTCTAAATGCAAACGTTTGTTGATTTCTGTTACCCGGCCTGATTTCTTGGAAGCCTCGGTTTCGTCTGAACAGGAAATTGCGTAAGCTCAATGCGGGGATTCCCCGCTTGCCCTGTTTGCGTCCTGCCCCGGACCTCTTGGCCCCACCCTCTGTAAATCAAGGTGGATGCTGGGGAAAAATCATGTTTCCTTTTACGATATAAGAAAAGGCAGCCAGACATTTTCTGGAAAAGCACAGGGATGTATTTTACCTGAAGAGTAAGATAATGATTTGGAAAGAAAGAACGGGGGAGGGGATATGTGAGGAAATCCAAGAATTGCAGATTTGAAGTTACGTGCTTTCGATTTCATTTGTTATTATAGCACATTCACATTCACGTACGCTCTAGTAGCCAGAGCTATAAACATCTCGAGACAACCAGATTATATCTCAATTATTATCTAAATGATTTCACATCAAAAAGTGCCAAGCACTTTGTTTTCAATCTTCTTGCTGGTAAAACTGTAAGGGGACAGAACTTAATAGGCACGGTAAGCGCGCAGTTAATTTATATCTAGTCCCTATCTTATAAATTTATGGCCGTTGCTATTTAGAGGCACAGCGGCTCAGAGAGAGGGAGAGAGAGAGAGAGAGAGAGAGAGAGAGAGGCAGACAGAGAGACAGGCAGAGGGAATAGAGAGACTATCTAAAGTAAATAAATAAATCTCCTTGCATCAGCCATTGGTCATAGAAATTGAGTAAAAAAAATTTTCAAGTAATATCAGAGACGATCTCCTAATAAATTGCTTGTGTGGATGTTGGAAAAAGGAAAACGTCTGTGTAAATAAAATCATGTCCATCACCGTCAGACAGTTGCTCGGGGCATCATAGCTTCCTCAATCCCCGGGAGAAGTAGGGCATTCATAACCTAGTGACACGCGGCACCTATCACTTTACTAGCTCGCATTCCAAATCTTATCATTATATTCTCTCTGCCAGATTAAAATATTTGAGGCGACTCAAATTTCAATACATAAAAATACAAAATTGTAATTCTTGTGAAGAGACACTTAATTTATATCGGTAAAAGTCTCTGGGTTGCCACTCTAATGATGTCACATCGTGACTATCGATATAATAACCGAGCTGCGTTTTGATTTCAAGCGAAATCAGGTGTACTAGAAAAAAGAGAAATGCCTTAGGTATAGAATCTAGGTTTTATTATTATGATTGTCATTTCTAATACAATGCTAACATTAAATTTCTTTTTATGATAGCACGGCAAGTAAAAAATGAGGTACTGTTTGCTTTTAAAGCCATGAAAAACGAATTCTAGGCGTGGACTTTTTAAACTTTCAAATGGAAATTGTTTGAACGATTCATAGTTTTTACAGTTCAAATGTGCGAATAAAATATAATTGAAACAGCATCTGTATGTGTTCTTTCCGACACCGACGCTTTTGCTCCAACCCAAAGCTTACAAACGATCGCCATTTTTTAAATCTTTAATATGGCAATATTAAGTAAAGTCGGACTACGTTAGGGACTTTGGGTTTCCCTCCCCTGGAGATGTGTTGTCACTATTTTTCCTCATTTTTTGGCTGCCAAATGAGCAGTGAAATAAGTAAAAGTGATCTAGACGCATTTTATAATGAATTGCCTTTTATTTAGCATATTTAAAACTTTCTCAAGGCTACCACGTATAATGATATGATTACTTTTTTTTCTTAAATCCATTCAATTACCACTGATACAAAATGCAGATCTACAGATTTGGAATGCGGACTAGTAATATAATATTGATTTAAAGTCTCAAAACAAACTGAACAAGAGAATTGATAGAAAAATATACATGTACCATTATCAAAAGGGCGCTAAAAAGTTACAAACGATAAGCCACAAAATACATCTTGAGGGAAGAACTAACAAGAAACATAGTGGTTGATGAACATTTTTTAGGGTTGAGAAAAGTAAAAGTGATGATTTTCAGCTACAAGATAATTTTTGTCTTTGTGAAAAATGTCACCTGTTCGTACTTTACCCATTCTTAAGTTATGATAATAAATTTGGGTTTCAAAATAGTGTTATTGGAATGTTCAATTTTGAAATCACTAATATGCCTTTACGCGTTCTCCATACCATAGTCCCAGCGCAATTCATGGGGATTACCATCTAGTAAATTAAAATGGCATACAAAAATATAGGTAACATATAATTTTTAATGCAAGATACGTACACAGTAATCAAATATGAACAAAAGAGATTTCAAATGTGAGAGCTCTATAAATCAAAATGTGGCCAAAAAGAAAAGAAAAAAAACAAACAAATAAAACGGAAATGATTTTTACTGTAAATTGTGGGCTTGATTCTCGTAACAGTTCCTACTATAGACTCGCATCGCTTTCTCTGTTGGTGATTTACTGTCTGTAATACGAAGTTGACTGTTAAAACTGCAAGGCCAGGTATTTAAAATATATACGCCTTCTACATGTACACTTCTTGGAAAGTCATAAGTTACGTTTACAGTATAATTATGGGATGGAAAATCTCTAAGATCTACTTTTTAAGTTCAAATATCCGAACTTAACTCCGTCTTAACTTTGAAGGCACGAGATACTGTTTGAAACGTTGATATCCTCTCATGCGCTTTGATTGAGTTAACTTGGCTGCTTAGCGTCAAATGTCAGCAATATATAGGTTACATTGTGGATGGATCTAAAGACTAACGTCTGACATTTTAATATGCTGCCACACAGAAGCAGCGCAGGGACACAATGGCTCCTGTCCCAGCCGGTCACAGTATACTGACACAAACCCAACCAGTAAGCACAAAATCGCACAAATAGCTTTTTGATTGATCGTACATCGTGAAGAATGAGAGACGAGCGCTCTGCCACATGCGCCAGTTGACGGCCAAAGCGCTGTGATAAGTTAGGGACTAGATTTAAATTGATTGCACGCTTACCCTGCCTATTCAGTTCTTGTGTTACTAAAATAAAAAAAAGGCCACACGATAAACCTCACTAAACCATTTATGTAAACACTTGCTAAAATTTATTTTTAACTCTGTGTGTGTGTCTACGGTTTGTGTGTATGTGTTTTGGCCTGTATTAAATAAACCTTATACCAGTTCTACTGAGGGTCGTGAGCTAGTTCAATGCTTTGAAGAACTTACCCTTTAGTTAATACCGACCCAGATCGACTTAGTCATGCCCAGATTTCGCTTCACTATGTCAAGTTTTGAACCCGAGCTGTGCTCTAAGTTCAAATCGTAAAGTGAGTGGTCTAGCACGCAGCCACTGCAGTCAGCAGTTGGGATCTCCGAAAGTTTTGCTGCATCCTCCGAGCATTCTACCAAATTCCGAGCTTTAGGGGGGGAATATAAGGCAAATACCTTTATCAACCAAATCAGCTCAGCGCAGAGCTGCCAAACTTATGCGAAAATAGTATTGCTTTGTACACATTTCCTTACACGCATTGCTCAACTTTGTACGCTTTGATGACCGTTGAGGTTGGCGACTGCAAGGATACATATTAATTGTGTTACCAAGCGCGCAACAGGCACGGCGCCTCGAACTAATTTTTGTTTCTGTTGTTGCTGTTCTACTGGCGCGCGTCTGCGCTCATCTACAATTAAGAAGGGCAATCACTGCAGGGAACATACAGTGTAAACATCCAGCCCAGTGGCCCAGTTTTTGTAACCTATTGAACGTCCACCAAGCTACTTGCTGAGAGTATCGTGCGGATCGTCTTGGCTGAGAGAGAGAGAGAGAGAGAGAGAGAGAGCGCGAGAGAGAGAGAGAAAGAGGAGAGAGGAGAGAGATTGAGAGGGAGAATGAGAGAGGTTGAGAGATAGATAGAGGGTGATTGAGAACAAGAGAAACATAGAGAGTGAGAAAATCAGGAGGCTAGAAAGTCGGAGACAATTTCAGGAGGGGGTCTGCTCATTACGGTGGCGCCACAATCAGAGTGAGTAGGCCAGGGCCAGCCCAGAAACGGAAGATCTTTCCCCCACCTTTGAGCAGCACCAGGTTCATTTTAGGTCTGCTCATTACGTTAGCTGTCCTTTTCCTAACCTGTAAACGCCACTGAGACGATTCCAGAGGGCCTGCTCATTATGCTGGCGCCGCGGAATGTCGCGGAGATGCACACCTGGCCAGACATCAGTCCTCCAGGAACGTTAATCAGTAGTTTGGCCACAGACAGGGGCCCCTCAAGCGCTGATATTTTCACCAGGGATTAATCACGGAAGTGTCGGTCGGGTTCATTTCGACATGCGCGCCGAAGGGGAAACATTTCAGATCATCATTTGAGTGCACCGTTTTTACAAAAATGAGTACTCGAGGCACACCTAGTAGATGATGCTCTGAACTGAAAACAGGAGGTCCACGGTTCGAATCTCAGCTGGACGGTACCCCCGTGTCCTTAATTAAAGATTCTACGGGAATCAAGGAAAGCAGGACATAAGACTGGTCAAAGAGTCCTATTTTCAGTTCCAAGTCCTTGAAACCATATATTGAATAAATTCTTAAAGAGCTACAGAGTCGAGGCTGATGGTAGACTCGAACAACATCGAGGACTTAAAACTTGAGGAAAAGTCCTTTCGTACTTCACATCTCCCTGAAATCCTACGAGTGTTTGCAGAGACTGAGAGAGCCATAGATCCAGGCCTGATGGCGCAGTCCGCGTCTGAGGTTATCCTCGCCCACAGGCCTGCTAATTGTCCACCTGGAGCTGGTGTGCGGTCCTCATCGTCTGTTCCACAGGCTCCACATGCATCCCTGGGAAATGTCCCGGCGTCAGACCTGGCATTCCCTGTGTGGCTACCAGAACCCCCCTCTGTTTTTCGAGCGCGGCATACAGTGTTCACTCTGATATCAGCTTATTGGCCATGGCGAGTGGCGTTCTTCCTTGGTAATGAGTTGAGACTACAGGTTTAAGTCACACTCTATTATTAGAATGAGTAAGGACTCTCTTCAAATCAAATAACTGCTATGCTAATTTTATGGGAGATTGAAGTTATCTTCTACAAGGGAGCAGCCAATAGGAATTCAAAGCTATGTTTTTGTTTTTCTAACTAGTTTTCCATCTCCTATCCATATGCATGTCTGTCTATCTGTCAATCTATTTATCTATTTCTATAGATATTAATTTCTCCATTTTAATCTGTTATTGTTTCTTCAACTGTTATTACAAAAACATTCTTTCATTCATATAACAATATATCCCTTCTGAGTAACTTTTTTTCTTTGAAAGACAAACCAAAAAATGTTTTGTTCTATGGTTAACACCATAGCTGTTTCGTTGTATTATATAATGCTTTAAGGAGTTCGTGAAATGTGAAACTGCTATGAAACCTCTGATGTCTTTGTTGTTGAAGATGAAAAAAAAAGAGAATAACATTTTTGTAAGTAAAATATATCTCTCCACCCACCCACTCCGCACCCTTCAAAAGAATGGGATTATAGCAGCTGCCTTTAAAAAGCCAAGCCTTTTTGGCACGAGCTATTTTAACCCAATTCTTGAATAAATAATTGTTGCCGCGCTGCGAGAGACACTTATCTTAATGAACGAACTGTAGTTTTCTAGGTTCAAGTGGTTGAATTAGTGTCTATCTGTTTTCATTTATATTATGATAAGGCTAAAAATATATAGTAGTGGGTTTATGTGAGGGGAAAGGGGGAGAGGGGGCTGCTATTGCTATAGTCAGTATAAGTTTTCCCCCTCGGCTGATATTTATGCAGAGGCGGCACCACGAGCGTTTTTGTAGCCAGAGAGACCGACCGACCGATAGACAAACACACAGCCAAAGACTGAAAGAGGGATATACAGAGACAAAGCAGTGACCATGACAGAGAGACAGAGAGAGGAAGGGAAAAAGAAAAAGAGAAGAAAGCCACAGGCAGAGAAGAAGACAGAGAGACACACAGAAAGTTTATCTCTGTCCCTCTCTATCTTTTACTATACCACCCTCCCCCAATCGAGGTATCCCTCTTTACTCTTTCTCTCTCGCACAAACAAAAGTGATTACAATTTTGTGTACAAAATACATTTTTGAGCCCATTAAAGAAATGTTGGTGCACGCAGGGCTGAAACGGTAAGGCAACCCGTGCAATGTTATTTAATCACAAAGGACTTACTTGCGTTTTAATTCATTTAATTCGTTCATCTTGTATGTAACTGTCTAGTCTAGTCAAAACAACACCCCAGAGTGAATATTTATTGATTGTCGATGTAACCGAGTAACTCTCAAGACTCAGCTCGCTTTTGTATGACGGTATCGGAAAGCCCATCACGCAAGGTTGGGTTAAAAAGATGAGGCATCAACGAATTCCCCCGTGGCTCGGCTGCTGAAACAGCGCTAGGAACTCCCGCGAGAGAGACATATCATGACGCGCTGTATGTAGCGCTTCCCCCCGGGTGCGTCTTCTAACACAGCTAGAGAGTGGAAACAATCTTAAAGCTCTAACTGTTCCTGCAATCCTCTGGAATCCAATACGCCAGAAATGGCGCTTGGAGAGAGTTTTTTTTTTCAATTCGGTGGAAAGGGGTGGGGGAGTTTATGGAACCTGTTCCACTCTCACTAATTGGAAGTTTTTACCAGATAATCATCAGTTAATTTATGGCTTTTTTCGTTGTTTTTGTTGTTGTTGTTGTGCATAGTTTTACGGTAAGCTTTGAGAGGCAATAAGGATAAGTCATGGCTGCTACTGATCTGAACGCATTCTTTATGCGTTGCGTTGCTGGAAGAGAATGCCAAACAGGTAATATGTAGCAAGCATTACAAGTCGACTTTACCTTTCCCACAATTATATGTTTTTGTTGTACTTTCTTTAACTATTTTATATTTTTATCTTGTTACACATTAGTTTTTTAATGGCGTTCTGGGGCATGCTAAATCTTGTGAGATACTGTCTTTATGAGGAGGTTCGACAAAAAATGGAGTAAAACCGCGTTTAAATTTAACATTCTAGTGTCATCATAAACAAAACAAAAAGTTATCAACCGAAGGGGAAGTCTAATTGTGAGAAGGCGTACCTATCACATTATTCTTACAGTTGAGATTTTTTGTGCCACGATAAACAAACAATAGTATGAAATAGTATTTATGGTAAGCGGACCTCTTTTTAAATACATGATAAAAACAGCGTATGCTAATAACAACGTTTCATTAATGGATGCTCTACTTGGCAGACTGAATGCTTGTACAGCATCGAGACGTAAGGCACTGTATGTATTTGATTCGCTTCCCTCGACTTCAAACACTACTCAAGCCTGGAAGAGTAACGCTGTATCTCATTTAAACGGAGATGATTATCTAATGACGCCTCTTTCCTTAATCACTGAACTAAACTGTCTCGAATGACCCGTCTAATTGTCGAAAAGATACTAAAACCAGAAAAAAGGATAAAAAATGATGGATGTTTGCGTTGCCCCAGAAGCCGTGACAGAATCAAAACAACATCGGCTGTAATAGGATGCCAATTGTTCTCGAATGTCATTGTGTTGATGGACTTCGATAAACGAGCGCCTATTAAAAATAGTTTGCTTTAGACGCTCTTACATCATTTACCCATCATAGGCTTAGTCAACGCTGTTCTTAGATTGCGGTTTTTTGTGTGACGCCCACGCCACATAGCAAATCAGTGTTGGAAGTGAGCAGAGTGAGCAGAGTGAGAGATACGGGAGCAAAATTCGCACAATCCGTTTCTTATCATGCGGAAATCTGCTGTCTCCTGACTTTTCATCGTTTGTCTATCAGGTTTGTTTTTTCACTGTAAGTTTTTCTTCATTATCTTTGTCTCCCGTTCAGTTTGCATGTCTCTCTGTCTCCCATTCAGTCTGTATGTCTCTCTGTGTCTCTTTAAGCCTACGTGTCTCTCTGTCTCTCTTTAAGCCGGTGTGTCTCTCTGTCTCTCTTTAATCCTATGTGTCTCTCTGTCTCTCTTTAAGCCTGTGTGTCTCTCTGATTCTGTTTCGGTCTATATGTACCTCTTCTCTTTATCTTAGTTTATCTATTTATACATACATACATGTAAATCTATTTATCCATTTTCCTTCGTCTATCTTGCAGTCTGCATGCAGTGCCTCATGCTTACCGACACCTCTTAACTGCTATCTCTTTTTTGTATCAATTTTTGAAGTAATTCAGCTATCAACTCACTGCTCCTCTTTAAAACTACGCATGTATTAGCGGGGGGGGGGGGGGGGGTTGGTTTAACGTCCAACAACAGCACTATATAGGCACGCATGTATTAGCGATACTTCGCTTGTAATTATGCTTATATCACAATTCACCTGTTTCGTAACAGATTTTGATAGCCCAAGTTTAATCTGTAATGTATATTTAACTGAAGGCCTTCCTTCTCTGAAGCCCTGCTCCCGCAAGACATCTTCTGACAGCTTAGATAATGGCGCAGGAAATGCTCAGGGCTCGCGTGGAAACACAGGTAGCATCGCCCGGCCCGAAGCTGATCTCCCACGCAACATTCAATTGCCCAATTTCATGTCGGACCGTTCAACTCTAGAGACACGACCAGTTTTTTTAACCGACCCAGTCTGTGAGCGAGTGGTTTTCTAATGACAAAAGATGAAATTGCATGTGCATCTCTACAGATCTAATTACTTTATTTGACCTGAAACAAACAAACAAATAATAATAAAACAACAACAACAAAACAACAGCAAAAAACATTAAAAAAAACACCCGTTTTACCTCTCTCTCTCTCTCTCTCTCTCTCTCTCGCGCGTTACATCACTCTCTCTCATTTTACCTCTCTGCCTCTCTCTTTCTGTTTGTCTCTCTTCCCCTCTTTCTCTCCCTCTCCCCCTCTCTCTCTCTCTCTCTCTCTCTCTCCGCCAAAAAAACACCCGTTTTATCTCTCTCTCTCTCTCCAAAGCTTCTCGTGTTCTAATAGATTAGAATGTCTTGTAGGAAAATTACAGTTTCATTTTGTCAAATTGATGTATTAGGGTTTTTTTTTTCCTTAAAAGTGTTAAGGGAATGTTTGTAATGGGCTTATTGTAGAAGTGTACCATTGCTCACGCGTAGGCCACTACATAGTCTTGTTCGCCAAATCATCTGTTACCGGCTCGGAGAAACTACTAGAAACTACTCGAAGGTTAATTGACCTTTTCCAATCAGCTTGCACACACGCTCTTGTGCCAGCACATTTGTGTATTCATTTACACACCTTCCGTTTCAAAAATAATAAATATCAAAAGTTCTTACCTATTCAAAACTTCGGAAATTCCCTTAAATAGTGCGCATGTAAGGAGGAGGCCTAAAGTTGTGCGATGAGAGAAGGTTAATGAATAATTATGTAAGCTAGATTCCAGATCTTTCTCGGGCTTTCTAGGACTACAGATTTCTAGACCTTTGTGTATATAAGAGTAAAAGCGCGGTGAAGTGAAAAATGATTGATTTATGTTGTTGTTAGTTTGTTTTTTTTTTTGTAGAAATGAGAGTGTTTATACTTTTGATCGTGTTGTAATATTTTACCACAGTGAGCGCTAATATTTTGCTGTTGTTGAGAGGATGAGAGCCTTTATAGACCTAGTTAATTATTGTCAAGTAATAATTCTGATCTAGAAATATTGGAGTTGTATTCCTAACCCTCTGACAGGACCAGAGCGTTTATCAATAAAGTTTACTTATTGCGTTTCCACAAAGTATTTCTAGTTTTATTAAAGTTGATAAAACACCGTGTCCGAGTCTACGTGAATAATAATTACTCAACAATTGATATATAACAGGAACCACTTCATGGAATCTGCGTCACACTGGTAGCTCGTACGGGACAGATCTAGTTAGTGATAATTATTTTTAAATCTATATCTAGATTATTACAACTTTAATTGTACTTCGAGTGAACTCTTCGCTTTTTGGACTAAGCTGTAGGTAGATCTATAAAATTATTAGATCTCAATTTGAATCTTCAATATTTGACACAAGTTCTGATAATGTCGGAGAGTTTGGCACAATTTGCCACGGAGGCGGAAGAGTTATATTTCAAAGGAGATGAAAGAAGAAAGTAAATTAGAGAAAGGATAATGCAGGTTATCTATCAACGGCGGCTAGAGAAGGAAGTAAGGGAGACTAAACGTATTGAGCTATATATAGTCAACAATATTGACCTATAACATGGACCTACTTCATCGAATCAACGTCACAAGAAGCCTATAAATATTCCAAATACGTTGGTTTAAATTTTGTCACAATGTTCTTACAAGATTATCTATTGCCCTGGTAAATGCCACGCAACGTAAGGGATTATTTTCTGTCCCTCCTCGTTTCTTTCTTAGCTTTTGTCATTCTTCTGTTTCACTACTTTGTCAGTCCGACCCTCATACTTAATTGTTTGTTGGCATTCCTGTGTCTCTTTTCCCAGCGCCCAGTAACCGATTCATTATAAAGATCATGTCTAAAGCTGTTACATATTTTCTCTTCCCGTTCGGCAGCTGCCAAAAGTTCGTTAGAATTTGCATTTGGCATCCAAATAATAGAAAGAAGCATTTAGACGTTGGAATTTACAAGATGCATATAATTACATATACCTCCATCTATGAAGCTCGTTCTATTTCCTTTGGCTTTCTCCATATACACTTTCTCCATTATATTTATCTCCATTTACTTTCCTTGTTCACGTTAGCTCTATCTTCCTATCTATCTATCTATCTATCTATCTATCTATCTATCTATCTATCTATCTATCTATCTATCTACATCTATCTATCTATCTATCGATCTATCTATCTATCTATCTATCTATCTATCTATCTATCTATCTATCTATCTATCTATCTATCTATCTATCTAT
>RQTK01000244.1:273086-291322 GCA_003991915.1 Elysia chlorotica
ATAATAATAATAATAATAATAATAATAATAATAATAATAATAATAATAATAATAATAATAATAATAATCGCTTTCTCTTTCTTGACCAGGTGAACCAGAGGAGACTGCACCGAGTGGACTGATTCCAACAATTTTCTGCATGGCTTTGTTTCTTGACCGAGGGGATTAGCGTACTGAGACGCGGGTCGAGTTTCCTCCCTTTGGTCTAAATCCAGTTTTACCTTCACGATCACAGCATTCTGTGAGGCCCACCTGATTTCCTGGATTGGAGGAAAATTTACTTGCGATCTAGGATGTAGTAATTGTTCTACAACATAATGACATTTAACCCTTGTGGTCTCATTATAAATGCGTGACTGTGCCGTGTAGTTTGTTAGCAAAAAGTTTACAATACAACGTGGTTTTCGGTGGTTGACATTAAGAAAACGAATCAGTAAGTTGTGGGGGTGTAACAGATTTATCGCAGAGATACCAAGTGCAGACCTTGAGTGTTCCAACGGATACCAGAACTGATCGAATGTTCGCGTGTATACCAGATAGAATTGTAAAGTGTTTTTAGAGACCAAGTAGAACTGTAAAGCGCTCATACGGATACCGAACTGAACTGCTAAATGTTCTCATAGATACTGGATAGTATGTACAGTATTCCTACGGATACCAGATAGAACTTAAAAGTGTTCGCATCCATGCCAGATAGAACTGTCCAGTGTTCGCATCCATACCAGATAGAACTGTAAAGTGTTCGCATCCATACCAGATAGAACTGTAAAGTGTTCGCATCCATACCAGATAGAACTTAAAAGTGTTCGCATCTATACCAGATAGAACTGTAAAGTGTTCGCGTCCATACCAGATAAAACTGTAAAGTGTTCGCATCCATACCAGATAGAACTGTAAAGTGTTCGTGCACCGCCCTGAGGCTCGGCGAGTGTTGGTGCCCGTGTGTGTCTGTGTGTGTCTGTCTGTGTGTAGGAGCGGCGAGGGCGAGAGATGTGGGGCCCGTCCCCCGCCCCCCGGGCCGAGCGCCGCTGGCGAGTGGTGTGGGGCGCGCTGGCCCTCTGCCTGGCCGGATGTATCAGCGGGGTGGCCGCGAGTCGGGGGGAGACCGCGTCCGGCACTGATAACCACAACATCGTCAGCGCCGCCGTCACAAAGAACATGTCACTCGGCGACGGTGGCGTTTTCCTCCTGACTTCAGACTCCAACATGGAGGCCGCGGGCAACCCCCCGAACCAGTCGGAGTTCCAGGGGAATACCACAGCGCCTTTTACTATGCCGCAGTATATCGTGGTGAGTGTCACAGATTTGTCTCTCTCTACAATTATTTAGTTTAAAATTAATACAAAAAAAACAGACGCAAATCCGCGTTTAACAGCTGTAAAGATACCAACTTAATTCTTTATCTTGTGAAAATAAATATTGGTGCTCGCGAAAGATCTATATTGTGTGAAATTTTATTGAATAGTTAGCAATAAGCATTACCTCTAATTTAAAAAAAATCAATACAAATAGTGAGCGCAGAGGACTAGAGAGGGTTTCTTAAATGATTAATCTCCGAAAACGTATAATTATACTTAAGAAAGACCGAGGAACATGTGCTATGTCAGACACAAACCAACAGTTTGAAAACACCTTGAGAACTAAGGGAGAAAAATTACTGCCATACTATCGACTGCGATGTCTTAACACGAACGGATCCTGCTAATAAAAATAACAAACCTTTACAAAATGATTTTGAAGAGATTTATGTCACTGCAATCAGACAGCACGTCATTTTATGGACTCGTCAGCCCATTCACGATCTTAACCACCCTAAATGTGTTACTTAGATAAATTGTAACGCTTACTTTCAAACTTAATGCAAAACAATGTGAGTTTTGGTGAAATGGGAATTAGAATGAGCCACAAGTTATTCCGCTTTGTTAGAGGGCATGATTTGTGGACAAATAGCAAAAAGATCACAGTCGTTTTACTCTCTTTTATTACGTTTGCGTCCTATATTCTTTCTTTGTAAAGACTAGGATAAGTCGCACGGTTTAGCACTCGTCGGTCGTGTGCGGCCGCTACTGCATGATGGACTAACTAAAGCGTGAAGTAGACCTACCGACTTCACTCACTGTAACACTAGAACAAAAAGGCAGGGATGATAATACACCACCAAGGGATCACTTTGATATGATTTGCTGCTGTTATTCTGATCAGCCCGGTGATAACAGGATCGAGTACTCAAGTCAACTTCTGCCATTTTCGTGTAAAATGTGGCATTAAATAATACTACGACTACCACTACCACTACCTACTACTACTACTACTACTACTACTACTACTACTACTACTACTACTACTACTACTACTACTACTACTACTACTACTACTACTACTACTACTACTACTACTACTACTACTACTACCGCTAATACTACAACTTTAGTCCTCCGTCCAAGCTTCTACATTTTCCTTCTTTTTTTGGTAACTAAAATTAAAGAATTTGACTCTGTGGTAAATATCTCTGGGTTATTGTCTATGAGTAGCTCATAAAAAACAAGATTTGCTGGGGAATGGAGACCGAAGTTTAGAGTAGGGAAATGAGAATCTACTGAAAGGCTTGATTTCGACAGATGTCACACAATTTCTTCAGACGTCGGTTAAACCGCACTCCTGGTGATTTGTTCCTCAAGAAATGCCCTGAAATGTCTCAGGAAAATTTAAAAGTCAATGGAACGGCTAATTTTGTCTTAAATTGAAGTGGACTCTTTTGTGGCGGCCGTGGACTTTTACCATTATTCAAGTAGTTTATTAAAATCTAGATTTTATCCCATTTTAAGTATTTTTAATTAAATGAAAAGTTCGGTAATCCACCACTGGTGGAGATGTCACTCTCTGGGCATCTATAGAGGGAGGGAGAAAATTATCTCCCTCTCTCCGGGTTTAACGTCTCCTAGGTTCCCCTGGGAGATTGTATACGGCTAACACTCTCTGGCTGTTTCCACATCCTGTTTAAGCAACACAAGCATTCGTTATTTTTTATGTGTGAGTGTATTTGGTTTTGTTTCGGGGGTGGGGGTGTCTGATTTTTTTTCTTTTTCTTGTTTTTTTTTAAAGGGGGAGGGGTAAGGGCGCAAAGAAGAAATTAGACGCCACGTAAAAAAGATACGAAGAAAAATTAATTTTAAAATCTTTCACGCGGACATTTTATTACATATGCTAAATGACTTGTAAAAATCGTGGAGATATTTATTCATGAGGCTAACTTTATGATCCTACTACTGAATGACTTGTAACGCTCCTTATACCCTAATGTAGTTTTATTCATGAGTCGGAGGAAGCTAACAAGGCGTTAAAGGCACTCGGTATTCAGTTGACCTTTTTACACCTAGCACCGTATAACCGTTCCTGCTTCTAACAGTCTTAAAGTCTTTCAAATTTGAATACCTGAATATCTAAAAACTTCTCACGACATGTAAAAGCCTCTAGCCTCACTCAACGTGTTAATCTACGGGACTATAGATTGATTTTAATTCCATTCAAAATATTTAAATTATAAAAGTGTTGCATTGAGTGTGCGATTATTATTTCCTTACGGATTTTCCCATAGATTTGTACCATAACTTTTTTTTTACCTCTTTGAAGAGAAATGTCATTAAATCTTGGTAGAAATTATCGTAGGTAGATAACCATGATCACATTACAGTCTGCTGACAGAAAACTTGGATAGGACATAAAATCAGCATAATATTATTCCAAAAAGTTATGTGGAGAAAACAGTATAGATTTGCTTTTATTTTGAAGGATTAGACTTGATGACTTTAAATAGCCATAGTGTTTAAACTGACCATGATAAGATGCATACAGTCTACTCATAGTAATCCGGGATTGGAAACAAAAAGAACGAACGGACAGGAGTGTCTATACGCCATATAATTTACGATGTAGATTATTATTATCGCTATCCACAATGTTGCTACACGCACTATCACATTGTTTTTATCATGAGCAAAAACTTGCCATACTCCGTTTATATCTATTTTTGTTTCAATAAAAGTATTATTTGGTCGAGCTGCCGAAGAAACTAAAACTCTCTGCCAGATTAAGGTTTTATAGGTCTCAAGAAATATCTTATAAAGAATAAAGTAAAAATATGTTGTCCATTCTTTGTTATTTGTAGGTGGGCCTACATTTTTATATCCTCAATCTGGCAAGAGAAACCAAAGGTGTAGATTATAAACAACTAAAAAGTTAAAAAGTTTTGGTACGGGCCTAAGATTATGCAGATTTTTAATTCTAGACATAGATTTTTCTCAATAAATATTTAGATCTACATATGTGCAGGCGCAAAAAGTAAAAAAAAGGCCTATTTAGATCTAGATCTGTAGACGTTTCAATGAGCTGTTAGATATAGATCTAAGTAGGCACAAATAGTACAATATATTAAAAATATCACGGATAGATGTGTGCAAGGTTTCTAAGCATTATAATTGTTGAAAACACGTAGCATTTCTATAACTCACTAACTGGTTCCGATCGGTTAAAAGATGTACCCGACTTTAGCGGAATAAGTGAACCACGAAGTTTTGTTTCTTTTTTTTTTATATTCATATGAATCAACTGTAAGTCATTATGAATTAATTCTACAAGTGCGAGTGCGCTGAACAAAAAATATAGCTACGTTCATGCATAATATAATTATAGGCCATGGCAGGGAAAAGGGGCTTCACCCTGTAGACCTAGCATTGGGCCCTTGCGACAACGCGAAGCGCGTTAAACATTGAGCTGAGCTAGAGTTTTCACACTGCGCGCTTGATTTTGCTGATTCTTTGTTCATACAAACGAATTTTCTAATGAAAATAGAAAGAGTTGTGCTAATGAATACTACACGCAGAGAAAGCAAGCCTGTGTTTACCGCGCTTCGAGATCACGTGACCCCTAGTCTGAGTTTTCGGCTTCGTCTCCTGTAATGATTACCTTCTACTGCCTTTGACCAAGGCATAACCGCAAATATCTCGTAATGTGAAACTAGTATGGTGTTGGAAAACATACACGGGAATTAATCGTTTTAGTGACAATGCCATAATTATACCGAAACCCCAAACTTATTGCTTTCCTCAGTATAGAGGGAAAAAAACTAAACCAACAGAAACAATAACAACATACATTTCCGTTCCCCTAACCTCTTAAAATTTCATATTTATCTTGAGATTTCTTAAATCCACAACTTGGTTGTTTTAGCAATAACGGTTTGAATCAAATTTTTATTCTTTAGAATATTATTTTCGTAAACTTTTTATGCAGAAGATTAAATTGTTTTAAAAAATTATCAGAAAATTTGAAGACAATGTTTGTTTTAAACCCAAAAAAGACGCTCATGTGAAATTCTAAACGTGATTAACTCTTTAGACAAAATATGCAATAGTCAAATATCTGCATAGTACTATTCGCTGGTTGTGGTTACGTTGGTTGATCTCTAACTTGTTTGGAAACATGAATGTTCAGCTCGCAAATTGCACAAAGAGAACAAACACCGTGGTTATTGCTGTTTTTTGTTTTTGTTTCTTTGTTTTGTTTTTTTTTTATTCATTTTTTTTTTTTTTTTTTTGGGGGGGGGGGGGGTTTTTTTTTTTTTTTTTTTTTTTTTTTTTTTTTTTTGGGGGGGGGGAAGAGTTTTTTTTTTTTAATTGATTTCGGTTATTATTTTGTTTGTTTATTTCTTTGTTTTTTTTGGGAGGGGTTGTGTTTGTGTGTGTGTGTGTGTGTGTGTCGGTTGGTTGGTTGGTTGGGTAGGTTTAACGTCCAACAGCAGCACTATATAAGCTATATTGTAGACGGGGTGTGTGTGTCAGGGGGATGTTGAACGAAAAAAAGCTTTTCCGTTTGTCTGGCCACCTTACTGCTGCGACTGTCTGTATTTCTTGTTGATGCGCAAAGTGCGGCTGATTTTCCGGTTGTGATGAGGAGAGACGAGAGCCAGAGGGATTTCAGTTTTGGGCAGAAAACTGATGGTTCTCCACCTGCCCCAACACTGCAGGCCTTGCTACGATGACACCTTCAACACTGCAGGCTTTGTCATGATGACGCCTTCAACACTGCAGGCCTTGCCATGATGACGCCTTCAACACTGCAGGCCTTACCATGATGCCCTCAACACTGCAGGCCTTACCATGACGCCTTCAACACTGCAGGCTTTGTCATGATGACACCTTCAACACTGCAGGCCTTGCCATGATGACGCCTTCAACACTGCAGGCCTTGCTATGATGACGCCTTCAACACTGCAGGCCTTGCCATGATGACACCTTCAACACTGCAGGCCTTGTCATGATGACACCTTCAACACTGCAGGCTTTGTCATGATGACACCTTCAACACTGCAGGCTTTGTCATGATGACACCTTCAACACTGCAGGCTTTGTCATGATGACACCTTCAACACTGCAGGCTTTGTCATGATGACACCTTCAACACTGCAGGCCTTGCCATGATGACACCTTCAACACTGCAGGCTTTGTCATGATGACACCTTCAACACTGCAGGCCTTGCCACGATCATGCCTTCAACACTACAGGCCTTGCCATGATGACGCCTTCAGCGAAGCCGGAGACGGTAGCTAAAAATCTCTGCACTGGCGTCCAATCATTACTGTCGTTATTTATGAAAGCCAATGAGCGATCAGCAGACCCTTTACCCGAGGGGCGTGATTACGCCAATCGTTTCCGTCGCGTTGATCGTAAAACCCGCATTACCAATTAAAGGTGTGCGTGTTCCAAACAGTGATATTGCTAGGTATAGTTATGTTTTAGCCCATCCCATATGGATGATCTAGCACCGACAAAACCAATCTGAAACAAGGTAGCCGACGGGCATTTGTACTGCAAGCCATATGATTTCGATACACCTATTCTGCCGAAGAAACTCTATCGAGCCATTACTATGTATGAAACACAGACTTGAATATTCATAGAGAAAAATAAAAGAACTAAACATAAGAACGTAACGAGAGGAAGAACCACAGTCTGTTTCCATGTAAATTGGCGACATGCGCTAACACTCTGCTTCGGGCGAGGTTAAAACGTCCATATAATCAGCGCTGGCGTGATGTTTTCCACGAGGGAAGTGTAACGGTATATTAGATTCCCATTAATGGGCTTTCCTCGTTCAGTTTTTTGGGTTCTTAATATCTGCTAGCAGATGATTTGTTAGGCTCGATTTTTTTAATTCACTTTGAGAATCGTTGTTTTGAAAAGAATGGAATCTAGCTGTCTAATAGTTTGTTAGTAGAATGGTTAGTATGTGATAAACATTAATAGTCTCAAACTGGTGCATCAGAGTCGCCTGTAAGAGACTCGTGAGCTTAAGTTGCTTAAGTAAACAAAGGCTTCAGTAACGTGAACGTTACAAGAGTCTCATCAGGAGTAACTCATTTTCCAAGTTGATTTATTTCACTAACCTTCATCAATGTTGCTTATTTTCACACACACTCGTATTCGTGTCCTGCATGCAGAGAAGATAAAAATCATATGATTGTAAAATTTTAAAAAGTTCTAGTAATAATCTTTTTTTTTTAAAGCCTATTGATAAAAATCCCTTAAATTAAAATCGGGCGAGGTTAAAACGTCCATATAATCAGCGCTGGCGTGATGTTTTCCACGAGGGAAGTGTAACGGCATATTAGATTCCCATTAATGGGCTTTCCTCGTTCAGTTTTTTGGGTTCTTAATATCTGCTAGCAGATGATTTGTTAGGCTCGATTTTTTTAATTCACTTTGAGAATCGTTGTTTTGAAAAGAATGGAATCTAGCTGTCTAATAGTTTGTTAGTAGAATGGTTAGTATGTGAGAAACATTAACAATCTCGAACTGGTGCATCAGAGTCGCCTGTAAGAGTCTTGTGAGCTTAAGCTGCTAAAGTAAACAAAGGCTACAGTAACTTTAACGTTACAAGAGATGAGTCTCATCATGAGTAACTCATTTTCCAAAGCTTCATCAATGTTGCTTATTTTCACCCAGGCGTATTCGTGTCCTGCATGCAGAGAAGATACAAATCATATGATTGTAGAATTTTAAAAAATCTAGTAATAATCATTTTTTTTAAACGCCTATTGATAAAAATCCTTTAAATTAAAATAAATATGAGCTTCACTAAGATGTAAAGGGGTTGAGCAGAAAAAAAACATACTTACTCTGGCTGTAGTCTTTCTATTGGGAGGAAAGCTAATATGAAAACTAATAACACATGTCCATAACTTTAACTGTATCATTTCTTGATCTTAGCGAACCCATAACCCTAGTGTCTTAATGATTACCTGGAAAGGGGAAGTACGTCCACCTCGTGTGTTAAACAAAACTATGTCTTATCGATGAGGCAAGTGCCTGAGTGTTACCAGAGACTTTGTATCGTGAAGTCCCTGCTGTTCCTGTCTCTTTGCCTGGTGTTAGTCACAGCTACGGTTCATGTAATGGTTGGGGGGCGCGGTGGTCCAGGGGTAGAACATCGGCTTCCGACGCAAAAGGTCCCGAGTTCGAATCCTGGCTGTTGCGTTCCCTACTGGTTGGGTCGGTGTCAGTATAATGTGATCGGCTGAGATAGAAGTCATGGTATCCCCGCCCTGTCTTGTGTATGGCAGCACATAAAATTGTCAGACGTCGTCTTGGGCCCGTCCACAATATAGCCTATATAGTGCTGCTGTTGGACGTTAAACCAACCCAGCAACTCATGTAATGGTTAATATTTCCTTGACCCCCGTGTGTGCCCGCCAGGTCTGGGTGAGCGCGGCCAACCTGCTGGTGTTCCTGGCCGGAGTGCTGGGCAACGCGCTGGTCATCGTGGTGGTGCTCTGTGCGCGCGAGATGAAGACGGCGACCAACCTGTGCCTCATGAACCTCTCCGTCGCCGACCTGCTCGTGCTGCTCTTCTGCCAGCCGTCCGCCATGCTGGAGTTCATCTATGAGGAGCAGTGGCTGCTGGGACAGGTCATGTGTGAGTAGTCTAGCGCTAAGAATGGTCTGTGTCTGTCTAGTCTGTGCCTGTCTATGAGGAGCAGTGGCTCTGGCACATGTCATGTGTGAGTAGTTTGTGTCTGTCTGTCTGTGTCTGTCTAGTCTGTGTCTGTCTGTCTGTGTCTGTCTGTCTGTCTGTCTGTCTGTGTCTTTGTCTAGTCTGTGCTTGTCTATGAGGAGCAGTGGCTGCTGGGACAGGTCATGTGTGAGTAGTCTAGCGCTAAGAATGGTCTGTGTCTGTCTGTGTCTGTGTCTGTCTGTGTGTGTCTGTCTATGAGGAGCAGTGGCTCTGGGACAGGTCATGTGTAAAAAAAAAACAAATGGTGCGCCTGTTGTCTGTCCGTTTGTCTGTCTGGATCAACAGCTAGCTCTTCTGCCAGCCGTCCGCCATGCTGGAGTTCATCTATGAGGAGCAGTGGCTGCTGGGGCAGGTCATGTGTGAGTAGTCTAGCGCTAAGAATGGTCTGTGTCTGTCTAGTCTGTGCCTGTCTGTTTGTGTCTGTCTATGAGGAGCAGTGGCTCTGGGACAGGTCATGTGTAAAAAAAAAACAAATGGTGTGTCTGTTGTCTGTCTGTTTGTCTATCTGGATCAACAGCTGCAGGGACAAATCCTAAAATTATGAGTCTGTTTGTGTCTATTTGTGTGTGTACTTGTCTGCATCTGTCTGTGTCTGTCTATGTGCCTGTGTCATGTCTGTCTGTGTCTGTGTCTGTGTCTGTGTCTGTGTCTGTCTGTGTCTGTCTGTATCTGTCTGTGTCTGTGTCTGTGTCTGTGTCTGTCTGTGTCTGTGTCTGTGTCTGTGTCTGTATCCCTCTGTCTATGAGGGGCGATTGCTGCTGGGACAGGTCATGTATGAGTAAACCAGTGTTTTCTGTTTGACTGTGTATCTATATATTTATCTGTCTCTATAACTATCCATCCTTATATTTCTGTGGGAAGTGAATCGATAACATGCCCCTTTTATAGCTATTACTATTTCAAAACAACAAAGGCCGTATAACTATGTGATTCACTAGCGTCGTATGGATTATATCAAAGCATGAATTATATTAGACAACTTTCGTTGGTGACTTATGTAAAACTGATCATGGCAGTGAACACTTTGTTTTAAGAACAAAGAAAATTTAAACACGACCATGGCATCTAAATAGGCTGATCTAAGTATGTGTATATGGCAAGTGTGGTGTGTAAACCCACTCTGTATTAGTTGATCTGTTGTAATGTTTGTAGAAATGTGTTGTACAAAAATGAGTGCCATGGTCTCTGCAGGAAGTTAGCATTGTCTCGGAGAGAAGAGACTGGATGGGTGTAACTTTTACAAAGATTAATAATGCGGATCTGTGTAATAATAAGGCCCAGTTAGCTTCCGTTGGTAAAAAACAGGAGTATCATCAAAGAAATTCCAATCTAAAAAACGTCCAAATTGCAACCGTCCAGCTCCACCAAATAAGCAGACGATCTTGACGCTGTGCATGAAGATTGGAAATTGGTTGAAATTGATGTTGGGCTCAGGGTAAGAACGTCACGGAGTGATCGAGATGCGCGAGGAGCGCTGTCCTGGCCGCGGGGGGTATTGGGACCAGGTCCAGGGGGCATGGCTGGGTCACCTGCGTTCCTGCAGCTTGCGAAGTAGTGCGCTGTTGTTGCTGTTGTTGTTGTTGTTGTTTGCTTGTTTGTTTGTTTTTTTACTGATTGGTGAGTCATATTTTGTACTTATGAATCCTCTGAATGAAATTTGAAAATGGACGACAGACCGTGTTTTTGTACAGTATTAACAAGATCGTGAATGTTTCAATTGTGCCCGAAAGTAATTTCCCCTAATTTTTTTTTTAATCTTTGCGATATTCGTTCGGTACAGAAAACACTACAGCTAAATTCAGCTTTGCCAGCCTCTGTAGCACAGTTATGAATAAAGGAAACCAAACCCTCGCAATTTTCGATTGGGCAACTCTTAAATTATCACCGAAGCCTTCTGATCATCTTTTATCTTACAACCCTGTCCTAGTTTGAACGTGCATTTCTAAAAGACCCCGTAATTTTCTATTGCCCGACACTTATAAGCATTGAATAGGAAGAGCACCACGGAAGTAATACTTTATCGACAATTTAAAACATGATAAATAAAAGATAGACGACAAATGAAGTACACAATACTTTTTTCTGAATTTTTCACTTTTCTTATCAGCAGTCTTACCAAAGTATGTTGTTTTTTTTCCAACAAGTTCTTCGCTTTTCGTTTCTGTTTTGGTGACACATCGCCTTTGGTAACAGTTTGGTTGTGATTATTTGAATTTTGTACAAACTGTTTTTTTCCCTTGTGCTAAAGTGGAGTTATTGAGAACATCGAAAATAAATTATTGGGAACAAAAATTATCGAGGGAGTGACAGCAGTGTGTGTGCATGAGTGTGTATGTGTGTGTGTGAGTGTGTGTCGGTGGGTGTATGCTTATTTTGTGTGTGTGTGTGTGTCTGTCTTTCTGTCTGTGTGTCTGTCTGTGTGAGTATGCATGTTTGTGTGTATGCTAGTTTTTTGTGTGAATCTGTGAATGTGAGTATGCTTTTTTGTGTAATTGTGTAGGTATGAGTATTCTTGTTCGTATGTGAGTGCGTGGTTGTGAGTATGCTTGTTTGTCTTGTAGTGTGTGGTTGTGAGTATTCATGTTTGTATGTGGGTGTGTGGTTGTGAGTATTCAAGTTTGTATGTGAGTGTGTGGTTGTGAGTATGCTTGTTTGTCTTGTAGTGTGTGGTTGTCAGTATTCTTGTTTGTGTGTGAGTGTGTGGTTGTGAGTATGCTTGTGTGTGTGTGTGTGAGTGTGTATGAGCGGAGCGGTGGGGAGTGGAAGACCTGCCTCTTGAATTAGTTTCATTTGAATAATCTGAGATACAAAAAAACCCAACCCCGAGGGATATTCGAGATGAGGATGACATGGGTGTTTTTAATTGCCAAATATTCCATTAGCTTCTCTAAGGATCTCTCAGAGGAAACATTGCCGAAGGTTGATGCATAACGTAATACAATCAAAGCTAACGTTATATAAGTTAGAAGAACGCGATAGTTATACAGAGTGGCTAGAAAAGTTTCGAGGCTCATTGCCGAAGGTTGAAAAGGTTAATTGTATCAAAGCTAACGTTATATAAGTTAGAAGAACGCGATAGTTATACAGAGTGGCTAGAAAAGTTTCGAGGCCCAGGCAATAAAAGAAGGTTTTGTATAGCTGAATCAGTAGAAACTGGCAAATTGAATATAGTTTTAGATCGTATCAAATGTCGAGAAAGTAAATTAAAGAAAATAAAATTATAGGGGGTTTAACTTGGTTATGAACTATGCAATGAATACGAAAGATTCAATGAAGCATTTTGAAACATTTGGTTGGGAACTTTTTTGCGCTATTTCGATACCGCTATCTTTTTGCTGCCAGTGATTTGATTCGTTATTTTAATGCTATCTCGCATTCCAAAGTTCAGGTAAATACACCGTACATGAGAGTTGATAAAAAAAACACAACTAATTTGCGTGGATATTTGGGTGCATCATTGTAACGCATTCAGACCAAAAATTAGGAAAACATAATGTTTCAACTAGATTGGATCAGAAACTGCGATATCATGACGAACACAAAACTGAGGTCCCTCTTCAAACATTACAGATTTGTATTATGCTATTTTAATGAGACATTGTTAAGTATGAAGTTTTTTTGTTTTTTTTTAAGGAACCTTTACATTGAAAAACTTGAAAGCGTTAGGAATTCTCAGTGCCGTGATACTTAGAAACACGGAGGAAAAGTCCCACCTTGTTTTCTGCATCCAACTGTTTATAGACACAAGCAAAACACTGCCGCTCTTCCATGCATTTTTCATGTTGTGCAAGAATATGACAAAAAAACAACAAACCCCACATTAGTCATCCTATGAGTTTATCACACATTTCCCCTGCGGTGTTCATCAAAGAGAGGCCTAGAATTTCCCTTGGCGGCGTTTTTTTTTTTTTTTTTAATTATTCATCATCTCCCTTTTTAACTAATGAAGAATAGATGGGTACATGCTCAGAATAGAAGTTGGCGGTAAAAAAGAGAAGTGTTAAAGCAATAGGATTATTTTAAAATAAATAGATTTTTTTCCGGGAAAGCTTAATCTGTTAGCTCGCTAGGTTAGAGAGACTTGTTTCCTTTAGTTGTGCAAGTCCTGATCAAGTTTGTTAAATTTCATTCTATTTCATACCTCAAATCGTATAAAGATTAGTGAGAAAATATTATAATTATGCTATCAGGCTTTGAAATCCACAATACTATTACAGAATCAATTGTTTGCAAAACATTACATTCATATTAAAATGCTCGATTTTTTTTTCGAGAGCTTAAGGAATAAGGACTTCCTTTTAAACCTGACTCCACACCTGCTGTGAGTAATAAGCTCTAACCATAGAACTATTCCTTTAACAGCGTTCTTGTTTGTTTTTAACGAATAGAGAGATTAACTCTGAAGACTCAAAAATCGATAAAGTTATAATTATGATTTGTGAAGTCTGTTATACTTAGAATAAATGTCGAAATTAACAATGCGTTGAAGACGTAACTTTTGCCTAGGGCAGTAAATGGTGTCACAAGCCTAGATCCTCGATCAATGTTACTTTATAGTAAAGTCTACGTTTGGTGGTGAGCCTCAGCTGGTAGGACGGTTGTACTTTATACCACATGTGCACATGGCATTGCCTTATTATAGTCGTTTGGATCTGGCCACAAACGTCTTAGATTAACTTTCGTTGGTAGGCACTGAGAGCAAAAAAATAAAAAAGGCGCGATTACCATTTTCGTCTTTCGCTAAGATTTTGAATAATTATTTTAAATAAGCTCTTGTAAAAGAAGATTTAAAAAAAAACACAATGTATAGCAAAACAAAATATTAATAAAAAATAAATTCACAAAGGATGATAGATTACTATTTACCACGTTTTGGGTCTTCTTTTCTATGTTTTTTTGCTCATGTTTTGATTACGTATAACGGGCTGAGAAAGCAGTCCAGATATGCCCACTCTGTCTTTGTGTGGCAGCACGTAAAATTGTCAGACGTTATGTCTTGGCACCCATCTGCAATATAGAGTATAATGTGGTGACGTTGGACGTTGAGCAACCAATCTACACCTCCGGCGGACCTCTGGTTTAGTCTCCTTGACTCCATCTTGGTTATCAACTACCGTCTGGTAGGCTGGCAGTGAATAGGGTTATACCCGCTCAAGGCTAGAGCAGCGCTTCCTTACAAGGTGACACCGGCGCGCCTAATCCTGGTTGCGCCATTGCCCATCCATCACTTGAGTGAGCCGAGACATGACGGGGATAGTTTGTCACCCCGTGTTACCGATGTGGGTGAGTAATGGGTCCTGCGGCCTGCTGCGTGAGCTAGAAGAAGAAAAGAAGAGGTGGAATAGGAGGAAGAAAAAGAAGAAGAGGGAGGACAGAGAGAGAGAGAGGGCGAAAGAGAAAGAGAGAGAGAGAGAGAGAGAGAGAGAGAGAGAGAGAGAGGGGAAGGGAAAAATCTTCAGAGAAACAAGATATGAAACTAAGAAAAATCACAAATTTAAATAGACCTAAAAAAGACAAATAGGTAAGCGAACTCCCACATCAGAAAAAAGATTTATAGCTATAGTAAGGGGTTTGAATCAGATGGAGAGAAAGAGCGAGAGATAGATAGATAGATCTAGACGGAGAGAAAGAGAGGCAAAGAGATACAGAGGCATACAGAGAAATAGAGACAGAGAAACAGAGACAGAGAAACAAAGACAGAGAAACAGAGACAGAGAAACAGAGACAGAGACAGAGAGAAAGACAGTCGGACATAGACAGAAACAAAGGGAGAGAAACAGAGAGACAGTGATTGAGAGACAAACAGACGGAGGCAGAGACATAATCATTCAGAGAGAAAAAGAGAAATAAAACCGCAGAGAGAAAGTTACAGAAAGTGGAGTGGAGAATTAAAGGTCTGCCCTGGAGAGGGAGACCTACGCCAAAGGGAGGCCTACGCTATCCGGGCAATTTCTCCAGTAGGTGAGCAGCTTGCTCGGGGCGAGACGACTCGGCACTACTCGCCATGCACGGGGCTCAGGAGGGCCCGCCCGAGTGGCGCTCAACAAGTGGGGCAGGATCAGCGCGGCTCGTGGCATGGGCTCTCCTCTTTGATGATTTCCATTTTGATTTGCAGTTTGAGCTGTTGTTGACCTTTTTGTTTGTTTGTTGTTGTTTTTCTTGGTGGTGTTATGGGCTTTGTTGTTGTCGTCGTTACTATACGGATGATGGTGGTTATGATTGGTGGCAGCAAAATGCGACATTTTTAAATCAATTATTTGAGTTTTGCTTTGTTTTGATTGTTTGTATGTTGTTTTTTTATTGTTTTTTTTAGAGAGGGGATTGGGGGGGGGCGGTGTCATGCGATGGGTCTTGGGGTGAATTGTATGTATTACATAGCCTTAAAAAAACAACAGTAACTACCCATCGCTCCTTGCAGATAAAAAGTGCCTAAAAAGAAGTTTACCCTGAAGTTTCAACAGCATCCGTCTGAATGTCCGTGTGAAGTGCACAAGAAATCTTATTATTGTCTTTGGCACACGACGTAAAAACGCAACAGACCCACAAAAAAAGTTACTTTAAAAGCATAGTGTCAGAGTTTAATAAGAAATCGAAAATTGTTTACTTGTAGTTTCAACGTGTTATATTGAATACAATGAGTTGCGTGTTGCCAAGAGTTCTATTAGTTCGCGTTGAGTGTGTGTGTGTGTGGGGGGGGGAGGACTCGCTATTTACATGTTCAATATTGGTCCAGGAAGATTGATTTGGCATCACTCACACTCTGTCAGCGGCGGGACATAGGAACAATGCTGTCACAGGGGCACAGGAAAAAGGAAAACCACAAAAAAATAAAACAAGAAAGACAGAGAGAAAGACAGAGAGAGAGAGAGAGAGAGAGAGATAGAGAGTGAGAGAGATACAGACCAGACACACACACACAGACATATAGGCAAACACACACACACACAAACAGACAGGCACACAGAATATACAGACAACAAAGAAAATGTCATGCTTCAAGAGAGAAAGGGAGAAAAATATTGAACAATAAACATGTTAACATAGATACAGAAACTGTTTTAAAATACAGAGTTTGGGGCGCAGAACGCACTCGGGAGGGGCACAATGATAGAGCGAGAAAAGGACAAGCAGAGCGCGAGAGAGACACAGAGAGACAGACAGACAGACAGACAGAGGGACAGACATACATTCTTTAAACTGTAACTGTTATCGCTGTTGTTGTTTTTCTTTAAACTGTAACTGTTATCGCTGTTGTTGTTTTTCTTTAAACTGTACTGTTATCGGTTCGAATAGGAACAGGGAAAGACAAAAGGACGTAAAGTCCGACTAAGAGGTGATGGTTGATTGGTTGGGTTGGTTTAGCGTCCAACAGTAGCACTATATAGGTTATATTTTGGACGGGCCCCAAGACGGACGTCTGACAATTTTATGTGCTGCCACACACGAGACAGGGTGGGGATACCAGGAGGTGAGAAAGTGTGATGGATGATTAGTGCTCGAACATGGCCCAGTCCGTAAGAAAGGTGTCTGTTGTTACGGTGTCCAGTGACACATTTTTGCTTGTTTATTTTAACTCACAGCGAGGCGAACTGAAATCGACAGTACTAATGTTGTATTAATTGTTCTAGAAAGATAAAAAGAAAAGAAGAAACGGAAGCTTCAAAACGTTTGCTTTTGTGATTCGACTTTTTTCTCTTCTTTGTGACACCAGTTGTTTCTTTTTCTTTTTACCATTTTATTAATGAGATAATCTGGAAATTAAAAAAAAACAAATGAGGTGGAATCAATTGAGGAGAGACAAGGAAGTTTGAGAATAGAGTGCCACACAAAAGAAAACCACAGTAATTGTTCACAAAATATGCCATGAAGGAAAATTAAAATCTGACAGGCAAACAAAGACAGGCGTGAGAAGAAAAAAAGCAGAATCTTGACGCATGCGCCGTCCGTACTTTTACTTTTAGTTTTACTTTCATTGTAATCCTTGGCTTTGCGCGAACCCTAAATGAAACTGCCCATGGAATTAATTCAATTTGAGTCACTTATGGTGCTGACACAAAACTTGTAAGTTCCCAATTATAAACGATCCCCCTCCCGCACCCCGCCCGCACCTAAATCTAAATATAGCCAATTATATCAGGCGTCTTAATTTTTCCGTCTCTTCCATTTTGACATCTCAATTTTGTTTAACTTTTCCCCTTTTCCTCTTTCTCTGTTTTACTACCTTCTTAATTTATTATATCTAATACATTTTCTTTTATCTGATTCCCACCTTTAATTAAGTCTATCCATTCTGCCTTTCTTTCTCACTCTCTTTATCTCTCTCTCTCTCTTTCTCTCTCTCTCTATGTCATCTTCTAACTGTTACCCCCTCCCTCTCCTTATCGTGCAATTCCTTTCATATAATTCTATTGTTTCTGCACATTATTTATAAGCTAATTGTAGGCGTCTGTTTCTTCTTTCGATATATCCTTTCACTATAATCTGAAAAGCAGATCACATTGTAAATTACTTATGGCGCCATAACATAATATATAGAAAAACAACTAGTAATATTTATTACAACGCTAAACCAATATACGCGCAGTAGAAGCACCCAATGCTCTGACGATGAACTCATACTATATCAAATTGACATCCCCATTCCCGATCACACTGTGCTAGTAATACAAACATTCATGCAATTCTATATCTATATAGACGATGCAACAAACAAACCTTAAGAAAAAAATCTATGTGAATCGGATCCCAATCCCTTAAGCTTCACATCTAAAAGTCATACAACAGCTTATTGTGTGCCAAAATAACCATCTTGCAGAAAACGTTATACCTGAGCAGTTCCACAAAGATTGCTACTGACCCCCGCGAGAACCATCCCTTGTACACACGCTAGGAATGATAGATGTAGACCTATGTAGACACAGACTCTTCCAAGCGCTCAGTACGCTCACCTCCCAATGCCCCTTACCTTTTGGCCCGGCCAACTGACTCAAGACTCAAGACAACATGTTCATTATAATTATAGGCCTACACGTGTAGATGTTCGACACGTAGATCATTCAACATCCAACAGAACGACATGGGCAAGGTAGAACGTAGAACCGTGTTTTACCATAACAAAGAGAGGTAGGGTTATCCGTAATTGATAAAAACCACATGACCAGAGAGG
>RQTK01000244.1:297712-308597 GCA_003991915.1 Elysia chlorotica
GGTTCTTGATGTCTCCCATCAGACTTACATCTGTGGTACTTGATGTCTCCCATCAGACTTACATCTGTGTGTGTTGCTGTCTCCCATCAGACTTACATCTGTGGTTCTTGCTGTCTCCCATCAGACTTACATCTGTGGTTGTTGCTGTCTCCCATCAGACTTACATCTGTGGTTCTTGATGTCTCCCATCAGACTTACATCTGTGGTTCTTGATGTCTGTCATCAGACTTACATCTGTGGTTCTTGATGTATGTCATCAGACTTGCATTATCTTAATAATTACCATAGTGAGTGTTTTTTTAATGTAATATTCATTTTATGAATATAGAGACCCACAAAAAAAAATTATATGACTGCAAACACGAAATATTACACTAACTAAATCAAAATTGGCAGATAAGTAAAGCCTATAGCAAAACGCGTAACTGTAAGACGCCAAAAGCAAGGGCCAGATGCGTTTGGTTAAATTGTAAATAATTGTTACTGCGCATGTGAAAGGCTTCTACACTAGGACTACTAAGTACCAACAGAACGAATGTTTATATGCGCCACTTCGGCATCTGAATATATAGTCCAGGAACATTAGCATTTTTAGTGATTGTAATAAAACATTTTCTCACAGAATATTATTGCCATTTTAAACACGGTTAAAAATGTCCACCAAAATAAAGAATGGATCTATTTTATATTCAATTCTTAACTTAAACTTAAATGAGTAGTTTGCTGCTTTCCCTTGAAGGCGTACCGGGCTGGCGCTAGGCGCAGCTTGATAGAGGCGCCAACTCGCCAGGTCGTGTGGATCTAGCAGACCAAACTGATGGAACTCAGTTGTTGTTTTTTTGTTTGTTGTTTTTTTACGTCCAACGTCAGCACTATATAGGCTATATTGTTTACGGGCCCCAGGACTGTCGTCTTCAAATTGTATGTGCTGCCACACACGAGATATGGCGGGGATATCAATATTCCTGCCTCAGCCGATCGATACTATAACAGTTAATCGTCCTTCACTCCTGCATTTAAACTTTAAAGTAATCTTAACCAGTAGAGATTCACGCGGATAGTTAGCAAGGAAAAGGCATGAATGGGATTTAAAACCGTCCACATGCCAGAGTTAGCCATTATTCTACATGTAGTAGGCCTGCACTATAGACAAGAACGCAGTTCAACGCATTGCATTAATACTCGTACATGGACCAACTATGATATTCAAAGCGCCACAGTAATATTATTCTACACTCTCTATAACTTTACAATTTTTGTCAACACATTTAATTGGTAAGCTTCTGAAATAGTTATTCCCAAGAGCTATAGAGATCAAAGCTATAGAAAAATTGAATCAGATACAATAAATCTAAAAAAAAAAAACTCTCTTAGTTAATAATAGCCTATATGTATCAGTATAAACATCATTTTCATTGTTTCCTTTCACACCCCTTGACTATTTCCATGTGTGTTAAAATAAATTGACATAAAAAAGGTTCTGGCAAACTCAGAAAAAAGGGACGTTTAGTCAATAGTAATGTAAACACATCCAGAGGTGATACGTGTAATAATTATGACCTTTAAGATTTGAGCTGTGTTTCATTTTAAAAAAATGTAAAGACAAGAAGAAAGTACCGGAGTAAGCGACTGAACAAAAATAGTTGGACCAGTGAGCTAATTTTGTAAAGACAAAATGGCTGCAGGTATTGATACGAGTCAGGTTGAAGGAAGACAAAAAATGTGCATGGTGTTTGGAAAATGCTAGTAAATCGGTCGTCTAAATCCTCTTCTGTTTGTACTTGGAACATGCGACCGAGATCTATCACTGCGCAGGGCCTAACCAGCACTTGGACATGTGGGAGCACTCCCGCCATCTGAATCTAGACGCGCCCGCCATCTGAATCTAGACGCGCCCGCCATCTGAATCTAGACGCGCCCGCCATCTGAATCTAGACGCGCCCGCCATCTGAATCTAGACGCGCCCGCCATCTGAATCTAGACGCGCCCGCCATCTGAATCTAGACGCGTCCGCCATCAGAATCTGGACGCGTCCGCCATCTGAATCTAGACGCGCCCGCCACACACGCCACTCCTGGCAAGCTTTATCTGCGAGGCAGTGGCCGCCTGGGTTGGGTTGGGTTGCTTTAACGTCCAACAGCAGCACTATATATTTTATTGTGGACGGGCCCCAAGACAGAAGTCTGACAATTTTATGTGCTGCATGCTACACACGAGACAGGGCGGGGATACCATGACTCCTGTGTCAGCCGGTCACATTATACTGACACCGACCCAACCAGTAGGGAACGCAACAGCCAGGATTCGAACTCGGGACCTTTTGCGTCGGAAGCCGATGTTCTACCCCTTTCGTCAGGCGACCCCCCCTCAAGACACTCTGAGCCACTTATCAATATGATTGAGTTCAGTGGTCGCCTGGACACAAGACACTCTGAGCCACTTATCAAAACTGATTCATGGTCGCCTGGACACAAGACACTCTAAGACACTTCTCAAAACTGATTCATGGCCGCCTGGACACAAGACACTCTAAGACACTTCTCAAAACTGATTCATGGCCGCCTGGACACAAGACACTCTAAGACACTTCTCAAAACTGATTCATGGCCGCCTGGAGATAAGACACTCTAAGACACGTCTCAAAACTGATTCATGGGCACCTGGACACAAGACACTCTAAGACAGGTCTCAAAACTGATTCATGGCCGCCTGGACACAAGACACTCTAAGACACTTCTCAAAACTGGTTCATGGCCGCCTGGACACAAGACACTCTAAGACACTTCTCAAAACTGATTCATGGCCGCCTGGACACAAGACACTCTAAGACACTTCTCAAAACTGATTCATGGCCGCCTGGACACAAGACACTCTAAGACACTTCTCAAAACTGATTCATGGCCGCCTGGACACAAGACACTCTAAGACACTTCTCAAAACTGATTCATGGCCGCCTGGACACAAGACACTCTAAGACACGTCTCAAAACTGATTCATGGCCGCCTGGACACAAGACACTCTAAGACACTTCTCAAAACTGATTCATGGCCGCCTGGACACAAGACACTCTAAGACACGTCTCAAAACTGGTTCATGGGCGCCGCAGACATGCCTTGTATATAAATAATAAATTCTAGTATAAAAAGACACGTTTGGTGTCGTCGCGGTGCGTGTGTGTGTGTTTCTTTCTTTCTTCCTTTTACTTCCCATTCCACCTTTTAATTTTTATGTGTTTGATTTTTTCATTTGTTTTTGTTTGGTTTCGGTTTTTAGGATCGTGATTTAAAAATTTTTTTTTTACTTTACAATCTTTACAAGATATTTAACTCCCATAGTTGAAACAGGTCCGAGTAAACGCTTTTGTGAGGCAAATATCTCAATGAGGTTTTTCGTTGTAAAAAAAACTTTCCAAATAAAAACAAAAATACTCTAACTCCAGATGTAAGTAAAAACAAGTACTTGAAAAATTCATCAACATTGTGATTTTGTTATACATAAGCCATCGATCTCTGTTTCTTTTTTTTTTTTAAGAGAGTATCATGCCAACGACTTTATTCTTCGATTAAGTAAGGATTAATTTGGTTTCTTTTGTTGTTGTTGTTGTTGTTGTTGTTGTTGTTGTTGTTGTTGTTGTTGTTGTTGTTGTTGTTGTTGTATTTGATACCTTTGTTTTTAATGTAACCGTCATCCTATTTATGTACGTGAAGGTGGCTTTATATTTAAAGATTCTTGCGCTAAAAGCTACAGTTACTGAACGTTAAGTAATCTAAATGAAAAAAATGAAGTAGATCTAGTACAGGTAACAATATACTTCATTGCAACCTGTAGACGGTTATGATTATCTTCAAGATCTTAGGTAATTCTACGAGCGCTGCTTCAACCACGGAAAGACTCAGTCACCAACGAAAAATGATCAAATCACGACAGCTTCATTATCTCCCCAGTTATTACTGGCTTTCTGCTTCCTCCGTCTTAAGAGAGCTTTCCTGTCAGTAATTTGCCTCAGATAACAAACTCAGGGATGGAGTTACAAGGCCCTGAGCAATCACTATTGATCTATTTCTGCCTCCGTATATCTCCTTTTCTATCTATATGTTTAATATACACCTACCTAATTGTATCTATCTGTCTATTAACTATCTATGCATCTATGTATCTATCTATCTATCTATCTATCTATCTATCTATCTATCTATCTATCTATCTATCTATCTATCTATCTATCTATCTATCTATCTATCTATCTATCTATCTATCTATCTATCTATCTATCTATCATGTCTATCTATCTATCTATCTATCTATCTATCTATCTATCTATCTATCTATCTATCTATCTATCTATCTATCTATCTATCTATCTATCTATCTATCTATCTATCTATCTATCTATCTATCGTCTATCGACCCCCCTGCATTTTTTATTCCCTAAAACGGATGTCTTTTCTCGTTCTTATGTTCCCCAATATAATCTCTTGATCTTTATTCTCAAATTTCCACTCTTTCAGTATTTTCGGATCATTTCTACCTCTATAACATGACAGTGTATTTTCTACTTTTATATGATAGGGCCATAAGCTACGCTCTTACAAAACAATACATTGGGGTCGTTATTTTTGAAGAAAAACAAGCAGTTTTAGATTTATTATATGTTGCATTTAGTCAAAATTATTTAATTCTCGATTTTTAATAAGTAGTATTTCACACCAAAATAGTTAGTTTTAGATTTGTAAACTAAGGTTTAAGTCGCAAACTTCTCTGAAGAGAGGCCCTCAATAGAGGTTGTGGATTATTTTGAAATATTTTATTCATCAAATTCTCCTGTCAATGGTCTTTTTGTATTGCGTGCATTATTTGCGATCCGTTTTTTTTTCTTTAAATTTAGCTGGGAGCTACTTCATCACTTACTATGTGTATTGGACAGAATAGCTAAAAACAGAGGAGAGCGGAAAAACAAATCATGTAAGGCGTAAAATGTGTGACAAGAAACAAAAGATTAAGGATCAAAGTTTGAAAAATCCCAGAGGGTTTTTCAAACTAGGTGAAACGTTCATCTGGCATACTGAAAGCAGTAACTAACCATTCCGCGATCCTTCCTTGCTTGACTCCAACAAACAACGGAACAAGAGCAAAATAATGAAGCCCTCTTTAACCCCATTGGGACTCTCGAAGCTTGTTAGAAAACATCGTGATTTACCCTCTAAAATCACTGGCACATTTCCTCTGGCTCTGAAAGTTTTCGTTGTACCAGCTCCTTTTTCCTGGGCGTCATCATTTTTACTTGTGTACATCGTTAGTTGGTTGGTTGGGTGTAGCCGCACTATATAGGCTATATTGTGGATCGGCTTCAAGACGAACGTCTGACAATTTTATGTGCTGCCACACACGAGACAGGGCGGGGATACCATGACTCCTGTCTCAGCCGGTCACATTATACTGACACCGACCCAACCAGTAGGGAACGCAACAGCCAGGATTCGAACTCGGGACCTTTTGCGTCGGAAGCCGATGTTCTACCCCTGGACCACCGCGCCCCCCTATTATGTCGGAATAAGTAGCTTTTCCATTTACCAAAGTGCGAATATATTCAATATTCCGTTTTGCTGCATTATGAATTCTACTGCAAATGGTTTTAATCAACTTGTTTACCAACGTCTAATCCCCCCCCCCCTTTTTAAACTTTTATTCAGTTTTAGCTTTCGAAAATCTACCTAACGTGAGACTCATTAGGTGACTCAGTTAAACCACCAGACAAACTTGGCTGTAAAAGCCACTGTGAAATCCAAAACAGCGCATAATTATGTGTCGAATCAATTGGTATTGTAACTACATGATACAATAGTTTGATTTCCAATTTTTACAGATTTGGTTGAAGTGAAAGCACAGACGATATAATGATACGATAGTGTTTCAATGAAAGTAAAAACCGAAAGCATCCTATCTTCTATTTAACGAAATATGACTGAAATTAAGCGCCGTGCTAAGTATTATTCAAACATATACGGCTGGAGTTATTTTTAGTCACCTTTAAGACACACGCTTTAAAACGTGTGTGAAGTGTACTGACTTGTTTAAAAAAAATGATCAAATATCAAAACCAACGCACACACACACACACAAAACGTAAAGAAATGTAACTCTGCTACAGACCAAACTTTATACACAACTGATTTTTTTTTTATCTAGAGGAAGTTCTCGTCACACCAAAGCTCAGTGCGGCAACTTAGTTAATGTATTGCAACACGAAGCAGCGGGAAAAATCTGGCAAGAGGTTATACACAGCTCGGGACTCAAATGAAATCGCCTTATTGGTCTATAAATCGTTTCAGAAGGCGGAAAAGTGACACCAAGACAGTTGCTTTCGTTTTGAACTCAGTGGTGGCCAAAACAGAAAATGGTTTGGTGGGAGGTGAACGCCTGGCCCATTCAGGGTATTGAGTTGTTTTTTTTATTCAATCGAGCACTCAGTAGAAGTAAAAATTTCATTTTCATCATGAAATAGAGCATACAACGAATGCCTAAGAGATTTACACTACCGGGTAGGAGGCAGCAATGGTGACATATGACAAATATAAACAGCCCACTACATTGTTAACAGTTCCGCAATAGAGGATGTTTTAAGACGTGATGGTTTTGTCAACTAACCTCGAATTAAAAAATGGCAATGACAAAGTTCAAAAGCTTTCTGTTATCTGTCACTAGATTGAAAAAAATAACCTGATGACAGTTGTTATTGTTCTGCCCCGACTAAGCCATAATAGATTACAAAATCTGAGCGTGACAAAAATTATGACGAAAGAGCATTGGAATAGACTTCAAGAATATTGTTTATGAGTGAGTAACTATTGCCTGAAACTCTTGTGGATTATGCCATCGACCCATCATTCTTTATTGAAAGAAAGACTTAAAACATTTTCACAATACCTTTTTTTTCTTTTCTGAAATTACAGTATGATTATTAAGCATGTGTTCATTAATGCTGCTTTTTAATTTCCACAATTACAAGAAAAGTCAAAGACAATACCTGTGGGTGTTTTATCATTTTTCTAACCTCATTGTAAGTGAGGAGGGGGGGGGGGGATGTAATATAGTTGTACAAACCTCTTCACTGTTGTGTGCAAAGAAAGACACAACAATAATAAGCTAAGTGTGCAAATAATCTTGTCTTACTCGATTTTTAATAAGTAGTATTTCGCACCAAAATAGTTAGTTTTAGATTTATAAACTAAGGTTTAAGTCGCAAACTTCTCTGAAGAGAGGCCCTCAATAGAGGTTGGGGATTATTTTGGAATGTTTTATTCATCAAATTCTCCTGTCAATGGTCCATTTGTATGGTGTGCATTATTTGCGATCCGTTTTTTCTTTAAATTTAGCTGGGAGCTTCTTCATCACTTACTATGTGTATTGGACAGAATAGCTAAAAACAGAGGAGAGCGGAAAAACAAATCATGTAAGGCGTAAAATGTGTGACAAGAAACAAAAGATAAAGGATCAAAGTTTGAAAAATCCCAGAGGGTTTTTCAAACTAGGTGAAACGTTCATCTGGCATACTGAAAGCAGTAACTAACCATTCCGCGATCCTTCCTTGCTTGACTCCAACAAACAACGGAACAAGAGCAAAATAACGAAGCCCTCTCTAACCCTCGCGGGACTCCCGAAGCTTGTTAGAAAACATCGTGATTTACCCTCTAAAATCACTGGCACATTTCCTCTGGCTCCGAGAGTTTTCGTTGTACCAGCTCTTTTTTTCTGGGCGTCATCCTTTTTACTTATATACAGTAGCTTTTCCATTTACCAAAGTGCGAATATATTCAATATTCCGTTTTGCTGCATTATGAATTCTACTGCAAATGGTTTTAATCAACTTGTTTACCAACGTCTAATCCCCCCCCCCCTCCCTTTTAACACCTTTTTTGTCCAACTCTCCCCCCCCCCCCCCCCCCTTTTAAACTTTTATTCAGTTTTAGCTTTCGAAAATCTACCTAACGTGAGACTCATTAGGTGACTCAGTTAAACCACCAGACAAACTTGGCTGTAAAAGCCACTGTGAAATCCAAAACAGCGCATAAATTATGTGTCGAATCAATTGGTATTGTAACTACATGATACAATAGTTTGATTTCCAATTTTTACAGATTTGGTTGAAGTGAAAGCACAGACGATATAATGATACGATAGTGTTTAAATGAAAGTAAAAACAGAAAGCATCCTATCTTCTATAACGAAATATGACTGAAATTAAGGGCCGTGTTAAGTATTATTAAAACCTATACGGCTGAAGTTATTTTTAGTCACCGTTAAGACAAACGCTATATAACGTGTGTGTAGTGTACTGACTTGTTTAAAAAAATGATCAAATATCAAAACCAACGCACACATACACACACACAAACGTAAAGAAATGTGACTCTACTACAGACCAAACTTTATACACAACAGATTTTTTTTTAATATAGAGGAAGTCACACCAAAGCTCAGTGCGGCAACTTAGTTAATGTATTACAACACGAAGCAGCGGGAAAAATCTGGCAAGAGGTTATACACAGCTCGGGACTCAAATGAAATCGCCTTATTGGTCTATAAATCGTTTCAGAAGGCGGAAAAGTGACACCAAGACAGTTGCTTTCGTTTTGAACTCAGTGGTGGCCAAAACAGAAAATAAGAAAAAAGAAGGGTCACACCAATAATAAGCTAAGTTTTCAAATAATCTTGTCTTATAATTGATAATATAAATATATATAGGACTTACTTGACTTATGGCCCCGTAGTACGAGCCAGTTCTTCGCCTGTGACACTTAGGCAGCTTTCTGTGTCCTTGATGTGAGCTCGATCTACTGTCTGTCATGTGCTTTTTCTGTGATATTGGTTAATGCGGCATCTGAGTTTAGTCGCACTGGATATTGGCTTTAGCACCGTCGGTCGAACTTGTCTAAATGTGTGCTCTAAATAGATTGTGAAAAGGACTAGTCCTAACCTGTCTCCTTGTGGAGTGTCGACATTGTAAGAACTTTAGGTGTATCGCCATTGATTTCTGTGTCCGTATCTGTATTACTGAGTAGGAGCTACATTACTCTGTATTCATCTTCGTCCATAATTGACTTACTAATTTCAAGGATATGGTATCTGTTGGTTGTGCCATAAATATATATAAGTCACGAAATCATTACTTATAACGATGCTAATCAGTCTTTTTATGGGGGGTGTCGGGGGAGGATACGCGGAGGGGCTTCTAGACTTGACCAATTATGATAAGTTCGACCGTTGTCCGAATATTTAGAGACCCTGAAGATAAGATAAAAGAGCACCTTGTGACTACGCCTCCGAATGATTGCATTGCTTGAGCTCTGGGTTGAGATTGATTAACCCTCCAGTGTCAGTATACGCTGTGCCTTCCCCTCCCCCCCAGTGTACGCTGTGCCTTCCCCTCCCCCCCAGTGTACGCTGTTCCTCCCGCCATAGTGACAGAGCCTGGAGTACTCTCGAGTCCCCCACAATGGCCGGATCAATCGTTACATTAGGCCCGCTCGCCCATCACTGGACGCAGAATAAGCAGGAGAAATTGATTTACAGACACTTAGACCAACGTAGGTGACCGCAACTCGAAATGAGCTTTATGTGTTTAATTCGTAGATGGGGTTTCAATAGCAGCACTAGAACTCAATTAAAAACAATCAATACCAAAGTCTCGTATTAACCATTGTAGCTATTTCTATCGCTGTTCTATTGTTGTTGGAGTTGTGATTTTTTTAAAATTGCCTTGCTTTTTTATGTCTGTTTCCTTTAATTAAGATAGAAAATAGACGTTAGATCACTTGTTTCTCTATTTCACCTGCACACTTAACTCCTATTGTTGTGGCTCTTGACGCAAAAATTTCTTTTTAGATCGCTCTTCATAGGGAAAAAAACCGTTAAAACGTATTAAAGAAAACTGCGAACAAAACTTATTATTTTTGTTTTTTTAATTTTCCAATTATTTATGATATAGGTTACATAGTGCATTTTATGGCTTCTATTGAAAATAAGATTAAAGACGTCTTCAACTTTGGCTATTTCGAAATATTGATTCATTTTATCTTTCCAGAACATCCGACTGAAATAAGACTCTCCGGTTCCATCTCGCTTTTCAATTTAGCAAACATCAAAGATTAAAGCGAAAGAAATTTCAAAATTCAAAATATTAGGGCGCTGAATTTGCATTAAGTATTTGCGAACGGAGAAAACGTTACTTCGAAGATATGCAAAGCGAGTATCATACTGTGCTATGTGGAATGTTTTCCTGGTGTCCGGTATGAAAATTGTGGAAAATAGCGGTTCAAACAACCGGATAGAAATCTTTAGGGGAAAGAACGAAATTATCCTCAATTTGAACAAGTGCGAACAATTGACCCGGAAAATCATGACATTTCTTTGTCCAAGTCTTCTCTTCTTTTAAAGTCTCTTAAGTCTAAAGAAAGATCGTGATATTTTTGTGTTCTACAATTTTAACATCAAAGAAGCATTTGCTACTTCCTTGTAGAAGCCAATGTTGCCAACTTAATTATACCTAATCTTATGTTATTATGTAAAAAGGGGTCGTGTTATCCCCCATAATAGCTCAATCTCTTGGTCGGTGTCAGTATAATCTGACCGGTCATCACAGGAGTCCAGGCCTCCACGCTCCGTCTCTATGTGGCAGCGTCTAAAATTGTCAGACAATACTCTTGCAGCACACCCACAATATTAACTTTATAGTCCTGACGTTGGACGTGAACCAACCAACTGAACCCAACTCATTATTATTAATTATTATTGTTAAATAGTGTTATTATTATTATTATTAATTATTATTATTATTAGTAGTAGTAGTAGTAGTAGTAGTAGTAGTAGTAGTAGTAGTAGTAGTAGT
>RQTK01000244.1:310478-332978 GCA_003991915.1 Elysia chlorotica
CTTAGAAATTTAGTTGTTTAATAGCAACAGAGTGATAGCAAAGCTTTAACACTATGTCATCACGGATACAACACACTGACATTCCATACAAAACACAATGGTATTACAGAAACAATACGGTAAAATCCAAATAAAATACAATGGCATTACAGATACAATACGGGGAAATCCAAATATAAAACACAGTCAAATCACTGACATAGCACCATGACAGCACAACCACAACACAACGACAGCACCGCTCTAATACGAGCTTTGTTGTTGTGCTGTGCCCCAGGTGATGGCGGACACGGTGGAGACGACCAGGCACACCGACAACGCGCTGGTGGAGGTGTGCATCACGGGCCCCACCAGCTCCTGGGTCAAGGCCTACATCGTGGCGCGCTTCACCTTCATCTTCGCCGTCCCCATGGTCCTGCTGGCCGCCCTCTACACCATGATCATACACAAGGTGGGTCAGCCAGCTGCCTTCTTAACGTCCAAACTCAACTAAAGGACTATCTCGTTGACTGGTCCTTAATCAAACGTCTGACGTGTCACGGGAATACCAAATCTTTCGTCTCAGCCGGTGAAAATTATTAACGACAGCGATCCAATCAGAAGAGGTAGAAATCCCACAAAATATTGATACCCCTAATTATTAGATTGATTTGGGAACCTTCCGAATGGAAACTTAGTGCATCGCCATTAGACAAGGGCCAGACTCTCCTCACAACCCACATGTACAGGACGGCTGGCAGTGCTAAGGTTGGCAGTACCTCTTGAGGTTTAGATTCAGGAATCATGTGTATCCATCCATCCATTCATCCATCTATCTATCTATCTATCTATCTATCTATCTATCTATCTATCTATCTATCTATCTATCCATCCATCTATCTATCTATCCACCCATCTATCCATCTGTGTATCCAGCCATCTATCTATCTATCTATCCATCTATTTATATATCCAACTGGGGGGCGCGGTGGTTCTGGGGTAGAACATCCGCTTCCGACGCAAAAGACCCAGGTTCGAGCCCTGGCGGTTGCGCTCCCTACTGGTTGGATCGGTGTCAGTTTAATGTGCCCAGCTGAGACAGAAGTCATGGTATCCCCGCCCTGTCTCAAATGTGACAGCACATAAATTTGTTAGACATCAGTCTTGAGGCCGTCCACAATATAGCCTGCATAGTGCTGATGTTGGACGTTAAACCAACTCAACAACAACAACAATAACATCTATCCATCTATCTATCTATCCATCCATCCATCTATCTATCTATCTGTCTATCCATCTATCAATCTATTTACCTATATGTCTATATATCTATCTAATTATCTATCCATCTATCTATCTATCTATCTATCTATCTATCTATCTATCTATCTATCTATCTATCTATCTATCTATCTATCTATCTATCGTTCTATCTATCTATCGTTCTATTTGTATCTCCCTTGTTCCCTTTCTCTCCCTTATTCGTTGTTTCTCTTCCTCGCTAAAAGTCCCTGTCTCTCTATCTCGCTTTCTATCTTATTATCTTGCTCTTTCTTTCTCTGATCCGTTCAATCTGTTTCCCCACAGGTCCTCACCGAGACGATGGAGTGCAAGCAGATGACGGAGAGCGCGCGCTCCCAGTCCGCCCAGAACCGGCGGCAGCTGGTCATCATGCTGGTGGGCATCATAGTGCTCTTCTTCCTTTGCCTGCTGCCCTTCCGCATCCTGGCCCTGGTCCTAACGTTCGCCACCTACGACCTACCTTTGGAGATGGGGCACGAGAGTTTCCTCAACCTGCTCTATTTCTGCCGCCTCCTCATCTACATCAACAGCGCTGGCAACCCCATCATCTACAACATCTTCTCCACGAAATTTCGCCGCGCCTTCCAGAAGGTTCTGCGGCTCTACTGCTGCTGCTGCAAGAAGCGGCTGGTGGTGGGCGTGCGTCACCCTAGCAACGGCGCGCACCTGGGCACCCGCATGACGACCATGTCCCAGTCCACGCACTACAGCATGGTCAGGCCCGAGGCGTCCGACTCGGTGGACAACGTCTAAAACACGGACGCTTCCAGGTTGAGACATGAGATCCGACTCGGTGGACAATGTTTAAAACACGGACGCTTCCAGGTTGAGACATGAGATCCGACTTGGTGAACAATGTCTAAAACACGGACGCTTCCAGATATGTTGAGATATGAGATCCGGCTCGGTGGACAACGTTTAAAACACGGACGCTTCCAGGTTGAGACATGAGATCCGACTCGGTGGACAATGTTTAAAACACGGACGCTTCCAGAAGGGTGACACATGAGATCCGACTCGGTGGACAACGTCTAAAACACGGACGCTTCCAGGTTGAGACATGAGATCCGACTTGGTGAACAATGTCTAAAACACGGACGCTTCCAGGTTGAGACATGAGATCCGGCTCGGTGGACAACGTCTAAAACACGGACGCTTCCAGGTTGAGACATGAGATCCGACTTGGTAGACAACGTCTAAAACACGGACGCTTCCAGGTTGAGACATGAGATCCGACTTGGTGAACAATGTCTAAAACACGGACGCTTCCAGATGGGTGACACATGAGATCCGACTCGGTGGACAACGTCTAAAACACGGACGCTTCCAGGTTGAGACATGAGATCCGACTTGGTGAACAATGTCTAAAACACGGACGTTTCCAGATGGGTGACACATGAGATCCGACTCGGTGGACAACGTCTAAAACACGGACGCTTCCAGATTGGTTGAGATCCGACTCGGTGGACAACGTTTAAAACACGGACTCTTCCAGATGGGTTGACATATGAGATCCGACTCGGTGGATAACGTTTAAAACACGGACGCTTCCAGATGGGTTGACATATGAGATCCGACTCGGTGGACAACGTCTAAAACACGGACGCTTCCAGATGGGTTGACATATGAGATCCGACTCGGTGGACAACGTCTAAAACACGGACGCTTCCAGGTTGACACATGAGATCCGACTCGGTGGACAACGTTTAAAACACGGACGCTTCCAGATATGTTGATATATGAGAGACCACAGACTCCTTTGAGAAGGTTTGAAATGCTGACGTTAAGCCCGGAGTGGATGACATGATACTAAAGCTAAGAGCAAGGCCTATCTAGATGGCGCTACTTTTAGTACTATGGCTTTTATGAGAGGCATTAGACTAGATTGATAACGCTTGAAGCACTATTGCTAACTGGTAGATCCCGTTAAATGGAGCCACTATTGATTTCACTGGAGGACTCAGGCTACTTGGATAACGTTTGAAATACTTGAGTAAAGAGCAAGATCTAGAAATCATTCGAGGCGTCAGCTCAGTGAACTACAGACGCTGCTGACAGCAATAACTAGATATCACACAGTGGTTGACGTCTGAAATACTGAAGGTCTGTGGTAAAATGCTGTTCTCACTCGTAGTTAACGTCAGAAATAGTGAAGTTCAGAGCTGGATCATTCTGACTCGGTGTTAACGTTTGAAATACTGATACGAGCAGCTAGGTCCAGCTATATCGAACTGCCTTGAGGGTCATTATATTCAACATTTTGATTTTCTTTAGTCTTATGTTAAGTCAATAGCATGTTGACCAATCAAGTTAGAGCTACTGGTTTCTTTAGACGAGTGTTGGTTAGTGGTCAACATGGAAGAAACCAAAAGAGAAGGACTAGATATTGCCATATCACATCGTTTGCTTTCTGTGTAGGAACTAGGCGGCCCTTAATCAGCACGGGACTCTATAACCTGTGGAGATCACCTTGTCTGGACGCCGGATGACGTGTTTCCATCTGCTGTTGGGCCTGCTTCTTCTGATATAACATTAACTTAATGTTATAAACAACGACAGAGCCATCAAACTTCGGTCGTGCTGTCTTACATCAAAGAGCTCATGCTCTTGCCCCCTGTGCACTGTTTTTAAAAAAAGTCCAATTCGGTTGTATTGTGTATCTTTAATTTTTTTTACGTTCTCGCGAGCAATTTTTGTCTGCTTAGTATGAAAATATAATTTTGAATTATTATATAGTGAGCTATTTCATATTTCCCCTACATTGTTTTACTCAGAGCAGCGTTGGTATTGTTTCTTTTCTATTATCGTCTTCATTTTGTACTAAGACTTTTTTTTGTAAAAAGACTATTTTCGTAAAATCGCAATAACTGAAACGTTTTATTTTACTATGTGTCCCACTTTGTGTAATCTAGTCCCGCACACACACATAAGCCCGGTTTGCAGGTTTAATAAATATATACTATATTTGTCCATCATTTCACCAAAGGGTTCACAGTCTCCTCATATCAGTAAAGATGGGGAGTTTAAGTATTTGTTTTCCTTTCTCGTTTAATGTATATACTTTATCAACGGCTTTCACTGAGAACATTCGGACAAGATGTTTAGATATCACCTCGTTCTATATTTGCGTTAGTGAAAGATCGGTTGGACGAATGCTGTCACTACTATTATTACATGTATCATTTTACAGAATACTATTGCCACACGGAAATCATGTAGATGTAAGCCTTCTTAAGAATGAGAAATGTCCAGCCAACATCTGGAGAGCACTGGCACAGTCTGCGTGTTGGCGCCATGAAGGCGAACTAGCTCAGTTGGTGAAGCGCGCACATTCAACTGGGATGCGCAGGTTCGACGCCACAATTAAGCCACCATGTTCTCTACTTGTTGGGCCTTGGTCTTGCCACTTCTTTAGATAGATATCCCGGTGTCGACGCTTTGGCTCTGTGTGGCAGCATGTGCAGATTGTCAGACATCAATCCTGTGGCTTTTCCGCGTAATGCCTAGCTATTAAGAATGGGTGAGAAGAACTGGATAGCTGCCTCAATGTCTGCATGTATTAGGAGCTGTGACTTGAAGTTATCAAGAAAGTGCCACTATTGTTCTTAGTGTGGTCTATGAGCATGTTGTAAGGCACATTTATCATTGTATAACTATTCTCAATTGCGCATCATTGGTTACATTTGACAAAGTTAAAATATAACCAATATGGGAATGTTCCCCATGGAGATATGTTCGTGGATTTCCGTCTGTCTATGTTTAACATATTTTATTTATTTGTTTGCTTAATACTCTCTTGTCCCAAATGTATCAATTTATTGCAACTAAATCTGTACCTGGTGAGGTGTATATACACTGTATATTGTTGCACATATTTTTGGAATGTGTGTTGCTGTGTTGTTGTTTTTGTTGGGTTTTTTTTCTTTTCATTTTTTCGCAACTATATCATTTAACATGACTGCGAGATTTTTTAGTAAAATATTTGCAGGCTTAAATGAGTAACAAAATATAATTATATAACAATAGAGAAACGTTTAACCGTTTAGCGAAAACTCATAGCACGTTTTGAGAAGTTTATTCGTTGCTTTTTGCCTTCACACCTTTTTAAATCTGACTCCTCAATATTTCGTCTCTACGTCTATCTGTGTCTGTCTGTCTATGTAAGTCTGTATGTCTCTGTCTGTCTGTTTCTCTCTCCGTATCTCTCTCCCACCCCCTCTCTGTCTCTTTACATCTCTCTCTCTCTCTCTCTCTCTCTCTCTCTCTCTCTCTCTCTCTCTTATACTATATATTCATTTCTTGGTAAAGTATAATTATTTTCCCTCTTTTCTATTTGTTTATTTAATGTCAATCTTTCTCCATTGTATGTCCAGAGAGCCTTGGTTGTTAATCTCGATGAAGTCAATATTGACTATTTGTTTAACGTGACGAAAACTCCGACAGTCCTGCGTCACTATAAACATCTGCATAGAAAAAGAAAATTGTTTCAAGTCGATTTATTCTACTACCGTTCAATTTTTAGATCCGCCGTTACTATTTAGCCACATTATGGAAGATAATTAGCTCATGACAAAAATAATCTGCAGATAGATACTTAGTTTTTATTGATGTTCTAACACATTTTCTTTGATTATTACTTGAATGTGTGAATTGTAAGGTGTAAATATTTGTACATTTTTGTAACAAACTTATTTTGAGGTTAGAAACGTATTTTGTTATTAAAAATCATACATTTTTCAGACTTTTAGTTCTATCGAGATGCCATATGAAACTGTCAACAACGCAACAATATTTACACATTGATCGTTTGTTGCTAGGTTAACGTAAACTTAGAGCGTGAAGTCGTTCACCCCTGTAACTCCACACCCACGTTCCCTCCATAGTAGTGCTTTGTTTACTATGGTATCGCCTTGGCAACAATGTAATACATGACATGTTGTAAAATAGGATTTCTTTGAAAAATGTCATCATTCGTCATAACTAAAGCGCAGTAACCTTGTTTCCTTATGAAGATAAATATGTATGCTGATGAATTTGGCTGGATGGTGGTATTCATGGATACCACAACAACATCAATGGGTAACTAGTTGGTAGAGTGCTTAAAAGCGTACTCATTATATTATTGACTCACAGTTGCATCTCTCTGATCTACAGGTATGCTTTTCGCGTTCAGGCGTATCATTTTGCAAAGTTAGTAGTTTAATCATTTGATCTGTAACATGTTTCTTTCATTTTCCAATTTGATCATTCTCGAGTCGTAGTTTTTTTCATTGGACGTTACTAACCGGCAATTCTTTTAACTTGCAACATAAACAGTTTATCTGACCATAATGCTTTAACGCCAGCATTGTTCTATTTAGACGCTCGGTTTAGTGGGAACCAAGTCGGAATTATTGTTATTTCGTCTTGCCAGTTTTATAGAATTGATAAAGAGCCATAACTTACTGTTTATTGTAACTAAAGGGAAGCGAAATTTACGCGATTCGCATATTCCCGACGATTTAAATCATCAAAATGTAAGGAACAATCCATCAACAAGTCAATCATCAAAATGTAAGGAACAATCCATCAACAAGTCAATCATCAAAATGTAAGGAACTCTCTGTCAAGTATTCGAACATCAATATGAAAAGAACAATCCATCAGCTAGCCATGTATCAATGCGGAAGGAACAATCCATGAACTAGTCAACCATCGATATTCAACAAAACTTCCCATCAGCTTGCAAAAAATGTGGTACAAAAATATCCCTCCACTCATCAGCCATGAACATAAGATCAAAAGTCACCATCATTATGCGACAGAACTAGCCATCAATTAGGCAAACATCAATATGGAACGAACCATTGATCAGCTAGTCATAGCTATCCATCACCTAGTAAAACATCAATATGGAAAGAACCATTGATCAGCTAGTCATACATCAATATGAAAGGAACTATCCATCACCTAGTAAAACATCAATATGCGACAAAACTATTGTTGAACTCATCGAATATCAATATAGATCGGAACAATCCATCAACAAGTCAAACATCAACATTGGACGAAACTATTCATTGCTAGGCTAATCATCGACGTCAAATATTTTTTTCACGATATTCTCCATCGTAACTGTGGTCTAACTGGCCCAAAGTGGTGAGGGTTGGTCTAATAAATCGAGCGATCTCCGGTTCGAAACGCAGAATCAGTTCAAATGTATTTTTCGGATTTCATCCCCTACTAATTGAGTCAATGTCAGTATAGTGTGACTGGCTAAGACCGAAGATCGGGTCTCAATTATTTATTCTCAGTTTCATCGATTTGATCGATGATATTTGGTGTGATGGACAAGACATTAAAAGATGAATGGAAAAATATTCTAGGGCATACCAACATAATTTTTAAGATATAGTATAGACATCTTTTTATTTTTATTTTTATTTTTTATGATACCTTTTAAATGCTTTGCTGTATCTTTAATAAGAGGAGTTTAACCCCCCCCCCCCCCCCAACAAAAAACAACAAACAAACAAACAAACAAAAAACAGCGGAATGTATTAGACCTATAAATATTAATTAATTATAGCAAATAAAGTGGCACAAAGATTTGTCTGTGTTATAATGTTTGATATAAACTAAGTGCAATAATAATATTCTATATACAACATGACCATGCGCTTTATAACATAAGTTAATGACCAGTGGCTTTTGTAGTGTTCATATTGTACATTTTATCATCGAAATTACTATAGCCTGTTCGTGCTTTCCATGTTTCTGTAAATGCTCGTGACATTAAAATGATAGATGTTGCATTACACAGTGTTTCCTTACTTGGCTGTGTGAGAGTGTGACTGGATGTGTGGACTGATGAGCCAGAGCAGCAATATTTCGCAATCCTCTGGGTTTTAGGTAGGGGATAACGATCAATAATATTTGCATTCCCTCTCGAAAATTTCGCTGAACAATTCTTAATTCTTCTAGCAAGTTTTCCAAGTAGGCTTGTACTAACGAACAATTCTTAATTCTTCTAGCAAGTTTTCCAAGTGGGCTTGTACTAACGGTGTTTATCTGGTTTTGGCAAGCGCTGCGGTGAAGCCTGCCAATTGAGAGTGGAGTTGTCGCATTTCGCAACCCTTAGAGACGGACGCGAAGTATCATCCAGCCTGGTTCAAAAGACGGACGATTGACACAATCTGGGAGTCGTTTTCCGTGTCTGGCTCCTCGCTAAGAATGTTAGCAGATCCAATTATAGTTCGAGAAACACTTGTGTGATCAGGTGAGTAGCTTTTTGAGAATCGACATCTCAGAACCACAGACCAGAAAAAAACTACGCCCATTCTTTTGTGCTTCAAAGCAAACAGAGACATCATTGCAAATAGCAACTAATGATCTATTTTTTAAGTTTAAAGTAGTCGATTGCGCCAATTTACCACGAGTCCTTTTTCTTTCTCCAGCAAAACACTGACTTATCTGAAACAAAATAATATTACCATTGACCATGCTAATCTCCATACGGTGAAAACAAACTTATTTAGTAGGAGTGTCATCTATATTAAAAACTATAGCCTCTTTTCTCTTTTATTCGCTATAGCAGCAAAATTTCTGCTCCAGTAGACTTGGAACTGTTTTCGTCTCTTAGCTTTGTTCGGAAGGCGTTACAAAGCCTAACATCTATGCCCCAGGGCCCATGCAATTTTTTTTACATTAATCAAATATGCTTTGTTTAGCCAACATATCGCCGTATAGGATCCCCCAGGGGAACCTAGTAGACGTTAAACCCGGAGAGAGGGAGATAATTCTCTCCCTCCCTCTATAGAGAACTTAAACATTATAAAAATTATTATGCTAACTTACGATTGCCATTTTAAAATTTTTTATAGAACAAACAGAAGTTCAGTCGGGTGTGTTTCAAGATTCTGTTTGCAGTTTTGTCAGAGCTGTGTAAATCAGTGGTATTGCCCTGGCATAAGATAATTAATCGCCGTTCATTGGTTAAACTCTTTCCCAGTCGTAATACTTCATAATTTATTATTATATGATTTTCCTAAACCCATTCAATAAACACTACTACAACTGCCACAGTGGGTCTATGCACGGGGCATTCAGAGGCTCAAAACGTTTACGCGCCATAAATATTGAATTTCTTTCAAAGCGCGCAAATTATGACGCGCACACTACACCATGTCGGTAAGTATACTTGGTTAATTGTAAATATCAAAATAAAAAAAAGCCTACTTTACGAAATTCATGGCCGATAAATGCAACTAACAGTACTTTTGTTAATTCAAAGGCAATGACTTTTGAAAAATTTCCAAATAAAAGTTACATATATATAATCTCTCTCTCTCTCTCTCTCTCTCTCTCTCTCTCTCTCTCTCTCTCTCTCTCTCTCTCGTATATATTATATCTAGACAGCTACGCTACTACTGCTGCTAATAATGGACATATTTTACCCTTTAAAGCACATGATTTGATTAATGTCTCCTAGGTTCCTATAGGGAGTCCGAGTCCAATACGACTGGCCCTGACCACGCATTTGTCAGGGTGGGGATACCATGACTCCTGTCTCAGCCGGTCATATTATACTGACACCGACCCAACCAGTTACGGGGGATTAAATTCGAAAAAAAAACTACAGGTAGGATTCGAACCCCGCACCTCCTGAAGTGAAGATCAATGCTCTACCAACTGAGCTAATTCGCCCTACGTGGAAGTGCGGTGCAACTGGGAGTAATTACAAAAAATTAATGAAGGTGCTGAATTTTTTATTAGATCTAGAATCTAGATCCAATATTTATGTGTTACTACATTGTCTTTCAGCTGATTTCTGACATCAAATATTTAATACTAAACACCCTGTGTTGTCATTGTTCAGCTAAAGTTTGTTTGCAATCATCCTTACTTTCTTAATACAAACTTCAAATTTTCTTAGGAGCCGAGGGAAATCTAATGCTAAAACTTATTTATAAAGCTGGGTATCATCCGCATTCTTATTATGCTTGAAATCATTTTAATTTAGCTGAGTTCAGTGTATAATGTGAAAAGCATAGGACCCAGCACAGAGCTCTAAGAAACACCAAATTTCAAGTAAAAAAAGCAAATGTTTTACCATTAACACCCCCCCCCCCTCCCTCCGTAAAAAAATTGAATTTTCTCGATTCTAGCTCTGGTCGCCAAAGAAGAAAATCTCTATGAAAAAAATCAAAATATAAATTATTATATCCTTATATTGTCCATTTCTCTTTTTTTTTCACAATTTATTTTCAGTGTTCTTTTCTCGATGTTAATATGAGCGTTAAGAGATAGATAGTCTTCTTGTTTTCGCTGGTCCTATTTAAGTATCGTTTTATTTTACTCAAACAACTCATGTCCATTTTTCTACCGGAGAGCCCGCCCTGCTACGAATATTTACATCTCTGATCGTATTCCAATAACTTCGTCTGCAGTGTCACTTCTAATATAGATATATGAGACTATATCACAGTAACGGTAGAATTATCCAATGAAAAAAGGAGAGGAATTCCGCAACAGAACCTATTTGTTATCAAACACCTGAAATCGTTATATATATATATATATATATAAGAAATATTGCTACAGAGCATCGCGGTTTTATCCGTGCCAGACCCTCGTGCTTTACAGACTCATCGAGCCAGATACCAAATCCATCTTTTAATTACTAGAAACTACTGGAAATTAATCAAATTACAGAATAACAGCCGAGTTAGAGGTATCATGTATCCACGATACATTTCCACGCGCTTTAGTTTCTTGTGGTTTTCCTAGAAAGATATGCATCTCTTTTGCGTGCCAAATAACCCATTGCTTCAGAAAAGGTACTAAGAGTGATAAGGCATTGTCATATCAATTTTAGTGTAGTCCACAGAAAGGGACCAGCACTGTTGATTCTCTCTTAACTCTTTAACATTTCAAGATAGGGATTTCGATCACCGATGATCTATGCCACGCTATCATTTTCTGCAGACACCAAATGGCATATAAATAAACCATAATTTGCCTTTCGATATTTTTATTCGAAAATATAGTTATTTAGTTGCACAAAAATAATGCAAAAAACACAGAAGTCTAATATATTGGCTGGAAGATGCGCTTCCTTTTCCGTCTGAGGAATTGATTGAATAAAATGGAGCGGTAGTGTTGGCTCGGTCCTTGGTCCTATCCTCTATACGCTCTATGTAAGACCTCTTTCCAACACCTTTAGACCACTTGAAATTAATAATGATATATTTGATGACGATACTCAGCTTTATAAATCTTCCACTTTATCGGAAATTCATTCTGTTATTGACGATTCGGAGGCATGTTGCGAGACCATACGAGGTTGAATGTGTTCAATAAATTGAAGCTGAACGGTAACAAACCTGAGGTAATTTTATGTGGAGCAAGCCACAATATTTATAGCATGCCAAATTTCAAAATTTCAATAGACAGAAGCACGGTTGAAGTTTGTCATAAGGCAAAAAATCTAAGCGTGGTTCTCGAAAGTTCTCGTATCTTGGCTCAGAGCCATTGTCACTTAAAACAGTGGAGTGGGCATTTGTGCTTTCACGACTAGACTACATATAATGCGATTTATTTTAGCTGATCACCAATCATGTTGTGATTTTCTTGAGTTCAATTGATCAAGCAAATAGTTTAGAAAGACCTTTCCAAACAGTTTTACAACACACACAAAAATAAAGTTTTTGCCTCTTAACACAAATAATAATTTTGAGAGAACTAGATGAACCTACAGATTCCGTGGGAATATATTATATAATCTGATAAAAATGAATTATTAATATCAAAGTAACTATTGCTCATAAAGTCACCTAATTTGAAAAATAGCTTACGTTATTTCTAAAAAGCTACAGATCTACAGTGTTTTAGAAATGAAATGGACTTACAACTGAGGGCGTATTCTTTAAAAAAATTTAAGGAAGGTCACGGCATTAATATTTATTTCAGGCTCTGCTGGGCAAACTGACGCTTGAATTAGGTAGTTAATGTTTTAGGCTGAATCGTGAATTAGCTCTCGTGGGTTAATTTTAAAGCCATTCATTGATTAAAAACACATTCCCTCGTACCATCTGTGCGACAAGTCACTAGCCTGAAGGACGCCTTGAGTGTCCTGTCTCTGTCTGTCTGACTGTCTGTCTGCCAGTCTGACTGCTTGTCGCACTGTCTGTCTGTCTTTCTGACTCTCTTTCTTCCTGTCTGACTATTTGTCGCACTGTCTGTCTGTCTGTCTTTCTGACTCTCTTTCTTCATGTCTGACTATTTGTCGCACTGTCTGTCTGTCTGTCTTTCTGAATCTCTTTCTTCCAATCTGACTGTTTGTCGCACTGTCAGTCTGTCTTTCTGACTCTCTATCTTCAAAACTGACTGCTTGTCGCACTGACAGTCTGTCTTTCTGACTCTCTATCTTCAAAACTGACTGCTTGTCGCACTGTCTGTCTGTCTTTCTGACTCTCTTTCTTCCAATCTGACTGCTTGTCGCACTGACAGTCTGTCTTTCTGACTCTCTATCTTCCAATCTGACTGCTTGTCGCACTGTCTGTCTGTCTTTCTGACTCTCTTTCTTCCAATCTGACTGCTTGTCGCACTGTCTGTCTGTCTTTCTGACTCTCTTTCTTCCAATCTGACTGCTTGTCGCACTGTCTGTCTGTCTTTCTGACTCTCTATCTTCCAATCTGACTGCTTGTCGCACTGTCTGTCTGTCTTTCTGACTCTCTTTCTTCCAATCTGACTGCTTGTCGCACTGTCTGTCTGTCTTTCTGACTCTCTATCTTCAAATCTGACTGCTTGTCGCACTGTCTGTCTGTCTTTCTGACTCTCTTTCTTCCAATCTGACTGCTTGTCGCACTGACAGTCTGTCTTTCTGACTCTCTATCTTCAAAACTGACTGCTTGTCGTACTGTCTGTCTGTCTTTCTGACTCTCTTTCTTCCAATCTGACTCTTTTCGCATTGTCTGTCTGTCTTTCTGACTCTCTTTCTTCCAATCTGACTGCTTGTCGCACTGTCTGTCTGCGTGGCTGGCCAGCTGTCTCTGGGTTTTTTTATTGGTATTATTACTACTAGTTGGGAACCCACGAAATTCATGAGGATTGTGGTATGGACAAAGTTGAAGGATTACAGATACCCATGAGCTGTGCTGTAGCACAAGATTATGTCTCTTCAGACATACCTTCAAAGATTAAAAATGGTTTTAATATATAGAGATATACCAACTCTTTCATGTGATAAACGCTAACATGATATTTTTGTAAACTTTTTTTTCTACTTTTTACCTTTGTTTACTGTATTGTAATCTTTTGTTTGGAGGTGTTTTTATGATCGTTAAAAATTGACCCACAATGCCTGTTAACAGTTCCTTAGGGTAGGTTTGATTTTTCCTCTGATATTACAATAACCAAGCATTTTAATTGGACGTAAATAATTATATAACATTTACAAATCATCGAAAATTGTTCTAGAAGGTTCTGTCCCCCTTGCTAAAAAGCCGTTACCATAATTAATTTTGGACTTAAAGCATTTTAATTAGACGTAAATATATGACAATTTACAAATCATCGCAAATTTTAGAAGGTTCTGTTCCCCTTGCTAAAAAGCCGTTACCATAATCAATTTTGGACTTAGCTCCATTATAATGAGACTATCTGGGATGCCCGGCTTCGCTGGATTTTGGGGCTGTGTACGGAAGTATAATGTTATATAAAGTTATAGAGATAAAGCTTGAGATTTCGGACAGTGTACGCAAAACCATAGTTATAGAGATAGAATTACCAAGCCAAAACTGTAATCAAATAACATTTGATACAAATGGGAGCACACCATTACAGGGGCATATCAATCGTGTTGGCCTCAAGCCAGGATGTTTACAGGATTTCTTTGTAGACAACATTTCTGGTTACTCCATTTGACCAGAAAATAGATGGCTGAGTTATCTCCAGTTCCTGACAGAGCTACACGTAGCATTCCATGTACAAACACTGCCTGGCGTATGTCACGACCAATTGAACTAAGGGTTTGTCCTTGGGCTTTATTAATGCTTATTGAGAAGGCTGGCCGAAGTGGAAACTGCTTGCGTTGAAATATGAATGGAAATGATGTGTCGGGGGTTGAAGAGAAATACGCGGTATGAAATGGCGCTCCCCCACATGAGCTCTAACAGCGATCTCATCATCGATAAAATTAGCATGCAGCCTGTGACGATACATCGGGTTCCATTCATGAGTCGTGGTGGTTTAAATGATCTCAGTAGCATAACTGGCATGTGATGCATGTGAGGTAGAAGACCAGACACTTCAATGTAATTTAAAAAAATTAAAAAGCTTCTTTTTCATTGACAACATGTTATAGGCATTGTACGATTGGAAAGATGCTGTAAACTATTCTGCCACGGTATTATTGATGTATGACTCAGGAAAAAACATGTTAAGTAAAGTATTGCCACAGTATTGGTGGATTTGATATTTGAAATTGGTCCAAGTATATGATTTCAGGTTCGGTGATTATTTCAGCATTTCCGTTTCCCAAATTCAAAAGGTTGTCAACAACAGGTTGTTTTCATCATTTCTGAAAACGCTGCGCCCATATTGACGCTGATACTTAACTGTTTAAGAAACACCCATGACTGTGATTGCTTTAGGCAAGCGTCAACAATATTGGCTATTGTACCTTGTGGAACTACTGGCAGTAATTGTAAAAACTCTCCGCAGAGCAGAGTGAGTAGTCCACCCATGACTTGATCTGATGATCTCAAGTCACGGAGCGTCTTGTTAACAGCTTCTAAAGCCTTACGATGAGGCAATTGTGCTTCATCAATTATTAGCATTGATGCCTCTTGGAAGACGCGTGCTAGCGCAGTGCCCCTTTTAACAAGGCATATAAGAGTATCAGTTTGTATAATATTAAGGGACACTTCGAATGTATTGAGCAGAGTGCGTGCACCTGGTAGTAGTGTAGCCGCAAAGCCTTGACTGGCTGTAGCAATTGAAATTTTCCCTTGGCCTCTGAGTGATTCAAGTACAGTTCTTATTTTGTTATATAAGGTCTAATCGCAGTCACCAGTGGCATCCACAAAATATAACATCATTGGTTCAACTTCAGCATTTTATTCAAGTCTGTACAAACAGAGGCTTGTTCTTGCGTCAGAAGCTGTAACTTATCGTTTGCTGTCTGCTGTTTGTCTGCTATATCAAAGCTGTTCTCCCTTCTGTATTCCTGGCCAAACCTTTCAGTATCAAGTCGATCAGGTTGTGGTATTCCAACGTCCGTTAAAGATGTTACTCCCATTGGCATAGTGACATCTTGTAAATCCATCAGGCTAATGTTGTACGCTTCTTCGTGTTGAGCATTCAAAGGATGTAAAATTAGTGCATGTGCACAAATAAATCTCGTCGGCCAAATTTTAACCTGGGCCGTGTCATCTTGTTGCCTTTCAAACATGTAGCGTGGGCCTCCAAAAATGTAGCAGGCAAATTGACCTTCTGTCCAACATTCCGAGGGTCTCCATTTTGATTGACTATATGGTGTCCCCCAGATCTCTGTAATTATCTGTCCTCAGGTGACCCTCAGAAACTGTAGTCGCTCAGATTCAATTTTTGCATAAGCATCAACTATGATCTGCTGTAGTAGTCTGCGATCTTGCAGCATGAAATCCCCAATGCGTGTAAAAAAAAGGAAAGCAACAGTATTGCAGCCGCGTAATCTTCTAAGGAGTGGATGCTTCAAAGTGTCATAAGCTCTATGAGATATTCTTTGCAGCTGATTTGATCTGGTGTGCAATATGATGTCACGCTGACCAACAGGATCATGTGGCATTAAAACTGCAAATTCATTAACCGTTGGTGCATCGAAAGTTATTCCACGGGTCCATGGTGGTCTTTTGCTTTCACAGATGGCCAAACGGTAGTCAGGAGACTTTCTGTTTGTAAACCTATAGGCAGACTTTAGGTTGCGGGCAGATATATTCAAATGGTTAGTCTGAAGAGATGAAATAATCTCAGGTCTTAGACCATCAGTTATTCTACTTCGACTTTCCACATTATTTTCTGCTGTACCATCCATAAAACAAATCTGGAGCAATGTTGGTTCGCTGCCAGTGGTAGGCACCAGGGGTCCTATAAGGTGATATACCTGTCCTTCAATTCTGAATTGTGGATCCCATGCTTGTAATGCCACTTTCTTGCAGCCAGAGGAACGAGGAACTTCTTGATATCGAAAGGGTTCCTCGATAACACACACAGTTTTATCGAGAAGATTTTGGGATTCCCATATTTTCTTTGATATCGCCCATTTTGTATATGAATTAACTGTTAAATTAAATGGGGCCTAAACAGCACTAACTATCGACACAGTTGAACATTAGAAAAAGAGCGACCAATCGACCAAAATACGTATTGAAGTCTATGACATCTTACTTTACATGATTGTGGGTCTATTCTTTAAAGAAAAGCTGATGGTTAAAAAGTCAAGAAATAAAATGGTGTACGTAATACGCTTTAAACAGTGTGCATATTTGATAGCATCATTGCAATACCAAATAATATGTAAATAAAATCATTTACTCTTCAACCAAACATAAGCATAGTTAATGGCAATATTAAGGTACAGTATAAACATTTTGAACATAAATATTTTAGAAGTAATACTTAATTAAATAAATAAAATACTCACATTAAGAAAGATAACTATGTCACATGTTTGAAATGTAGGACTACATTAAATCTGCTCTACGCGTACGTGGCAGTCGGTGCGTTTCCACACAGAGCCAAGATGAATGGGACTTGGGTGAAGGATCAACTGCAGATATAGTAACCCCTCCCTGGATTCACATATTTGCCTGTCATCCACAAAAGATAGATAGCATGGGCTGGAATCACTAGAATTAATTTTCCCTTTTAGTAAACATATGCTGTGTGTTGGAACCTGTTGAACCTGCATGGCAAGCCATTCCCTTGAATCCATAATCATTATCTACTATCGTACTTTTAACATTCAGGTATTTTAATGTCTTTTTTATTATGATTTGATATCAATAATGTAGAGGCTGATGGTTTTGATTGGTTGGTTGCAGATAAAACAATTTGCTTTTCCTAGTTATTAAATGAAGAAGAATGCTTTCAGGTGTAAATTTAAATTCAAGATTTTGATTCTATGTTCTGCAAGCTTTGAAATTAGAAGGAAGTTTTGCATTAATATAAAATAAATTTATTGACAGGGAAAGGTGGTCAGGAATTAGTTTATTTTTTAATTAAACTATTCGCCCAGATGATTGCATTATCAACAATGGTTACTTAAGACCGCAGACGGTTGCTTGGCGATGTTAATACACACGTCATTGTACACTTGAAATTGAAGATAGAATAACCGGCCGTACTATTCTGTACCCAGCTCCAGGTGATCTCTTCCTCTGCTCACAGTAATTTAACTTCGCATCAGTGTCAAGCTCATGGCTGGTAGTGCCGAGTGCCTCAGACACAGGCGAATCCTGGTGTGACAAAGGCTAAAGTCTGAACCTTTCAGATGAGAGGAGAGAGACAATGAGAAAAAAAATTATAAAATAATAATAATTGTGTACATATTTTGAGCTTAAAAAGATATGAAAAGAAAATATCCAAATGCAAATAAAGATATCAAGCTGTTGATTCTGCCTTGATATACAAGGATATGCTGTGGGTTTTCAAGTAAAAGATTAGTTTACCTCCTACTCCGTATGTTTTGTGTCCGTTCCATCTTTAGTAAGTAATAGAACTGTTTTAGTGTGATAAAAAAATGAGTCGGATATAAATGCAAACTTTGTACTGTTTGCCTTATGTTGAAATTTGTCTTTGATTTTAATCCTTTTTGTTTCTTTTTGTCAGGTTTTTACTATATATGCTCCATTATAAAATTCTTCTACAACTTAAGCGGGAGGGCATATTCAGTTACCTTTACACCGATATGATCATGTGATCATTATAAAGCAGTATGGAAGATTTGGTCATATTAGTTGGTAATGTCGCGTAATATGCATTGGTACCATGTGCCAATCGTGGCCACACTTGTTTTTCTCTTCCTAGTTATAACCATTCCCTATACTCGCATTTGAAAAAACAGCATAATTAGTTCAGCCCATCTCTCCAGTTTTAGACCAAAGATTTATCAAATGCTAAATTTTATGGAAACTAATTCATAGAGGATTACGAGCGCATCATTCAATACAGCTTTACATCAATTATGAACTGAAAATACAATTTGTGTAGTGAACTTTAAAAAATGTATGCAATACCTTTTGTTGAAACAGAGATCATCACATAGCATTTATGAAAACGTATTTATGAAAGTTAATATTTTAAGGCGCATTATACGATTTGAGCCCACGTCCTATGTGCTATTAGCATTTCTTCTGGCTTAGAGTCGTAAGGGTACAATCTGCAAGGCTAAGTAGGGCCCCGTCGTGCAGACAATGCAATGGGGAATTCCCAAAATTAAATAAAACATAAATTACACATGAATAAACGGCCACTTTCAGCCGTAATAAGTAATAACTCCTCCGTTTATATTAGAAATGTCTAAACCGCTCACATAGGAGTTTTTGGTCCCAAAGATATCAGACATGTTCTCTTTGAATGGAAAGTGACTCCTACGACGCATAATTATTTCAATCTCCAAAAGCTTAACTATTTAAGGATGTGCTTCAAACACATGCATGCGCTACCTAAGACTTAAGATTTAAGTTGTCAATAATTCATTCCTTATGTAGCAGCGTAAAGAATTTGCCATTCTGTCATTACATGACATGCGAAACCTAGCTTGAGACAGCTCCTCACAATGATTTTATCATTTAACGCTTTCAGTTTTACCCGCTCAAAATCTGATCCAAGAAGTGACCTAAGCCTGTAGTACCGGCTCCAAACTTTAGGTTTAGTTGGTGAACGAAATATTTAATGTACGAAGTGTACAAAGCTTATCAATCAAACAGTGAATTTTTCAACTTCTTTTCTAACTTCAATTGCACGTTGGGCTTTGTTTGCGAAATGGCTGAAGATATTCTCACCCCCAGGGTGTGAATTACTAACTATGATTATTCATTCTCACCTCGTGGTTTGAGCCCCAGCTTTGGCGGACGGATGGACGCGTTTTTCCTACTGGTTCGTTCGGTGTCAGCATAATGTGTCCGACTAGGTCCACCCTGGGTCCACTCTGGGTCCCATCGCCGTATGTAGTCTTACTTGAGACCGTTTTGGAATGTTTAGCCTTACTTTCTGAAGATTTACCGAGCCGTCGCGCGCCACTGTATAGTGCCGAAGTTGAATACACGTTGTATGGCACTGCGTTGGCGGCACTCTAAGTTATCTAGGGCACCATACGTTCGGTGTCAGATACTGTTGAAGGCGTATTGAATCTGCTCTACACTGTGCCCCACTGCCTGTGAAGCCTAAGGTTTATAAACGGACAGAAGGATATTGCTCGGTCAGCCTCATGACGGACTTCCACTAGTTCCAGTGTCACCTTAGTCCAACTGCACAAGAGAAAATGCCCACTTCATTTCTGACATGACTTGTTTGTATCTTATATAGTTGTGGTTAGGCGGAACACCCTATCTGAGTCTTCTATTTACAACTCTAAATCACTAGTCATTAGAAACCAATCTTACTGCCATATGCCACATAGCAGATTTTATTTATCATAGGTTTAGAACAGCAGTTCATAAACCTGTCAAACAACATCGGTCAATTCTTTATCAGAATCTACTTTGATACACGTTATTGAGGAAATTATTAAATTATTGATAAGAACTGCTTTCAGGAGAAAGCACATGTTATCGATCTATAATTATATCTTCATATTTTCATGACCATTTTGTTTTGAGAAATATTAATGATTTCATAACAGCTACAACTACTTTGCCATAACGACTTCATACTAAAGAATCCGATAAGTTTCTTGTTGTGATGACAATCGATATGTTTCTACGTTGAGTGAAACGTACAGGGTTTTTTTTTTTTAATTGATGCAATAGCAGATCCTACAATAGTCTGGCCATCTTTTATTTCTAGCCCAGCAGGACTGTCGGCGCACGGTTAAGAGGTTGATACGGTTTGCTATTTCACGCCTAAAACAGTAAACGCCAGCCTCAAGAAAGGGCTCAGAGAACAATTAGCTCTTTGAGCATTCCGGGGGCATGCTAGCGCAAGTGATTTCTTCCTATCAGGAGGTCCGCGGTTCGAGTCGGGCAAAATTTAGTTGTTTGTCGGAATTCATCCCAGGGTGTTCAGGTCGGTATAGTGTGAGCGGCGTAGACTGAGACCCTTGCAGCTCGCACTGTCTCGTGTGGCAGCACATAAAATTGTCAGGCTTTAGAAAGAAAAAGGCTTTTTGTAAAATAACAAAAAATTGTCACTTATTCAAATTGAAACATGTTTCTTGTCTTAATTTAAACTGTAAAAAAATTGCAAACTCCTAGGCTTAGAACGTAACAGTGTTTGATTTTTCGCAGTAAGTTTTAAAAAACATAAAAGAAAATTGCCTGCTCTTTGTTCTCTTTGTCACCCAATGAAGATTGATATGAATTATTTGGGATTTTTTTCCCTTTTGTGAGATTAGATGGCATTTTTGCGGATTGAATAACATGTTCAATATTCTTTTTTTATCTTTATGGGATTACCCAGCCATTTAGCACAGGCATAGCAGTGCCGGCAACATCCTGATATAGAAACACCGTGCCCGGCGTTGGGGATAGATTCCTGATTATCTTGTTGGGGAATTTTGAAAAGCACTTTACATTTATCTATTAAGCAATAACCATTTAGTACTAACTTTACAATAAAGTGAATTAACTATTCCATATTAACATATACTGTGCCTAAAAGTAGGGGGAAAGTTTTAAAGATGAAGTCCGGTTTACACTGAACCTAAACAAGACATCTATATAAGGTTATTATTTATTATATGTTTTTAATATCGGTTCCTTACATTAATTTTATCAGCCTGAATTGAATGGATATTCATGACAAACATTCAATGAAAGACTAAACAGGGACAGACAAAATTTAGAACAAGGAACGGTGTGTATCATTATTTATCGCTATTCAGCTGCTTTAATTGCATTTTTTTACCAGCACTTGAAGAGACTTGATCATAAAGAACCTTGGTCCCTGTGCTCTAATTGGGATTTATTTAATGGATGCGATATCACTGCGGTTAGCTGCTCTTTTCAAGATCGATGCTTGCTGACTTATACCCCCCCCCCCATATCACGTGGTGGATGAAGGCTAAATCTGGACGCATCACGCCCACCCACAATTCCGACGAGTTGAAGATAGAGATGGGCCGTTTGAAAATCCATGACGTTCATTTCGGTGCTGGGGTCGAGAACTACAACGGGCAGTGTGCTGTGGCCAGGGTTCACTCAGAGAAGCTCTCCAGTGACGGATGACATAATTATGTTGCCGCTACTTGTCCGGCTTCGCAGATCTGGCGTGCTGGTGTACATAGTACTGATTACACCGGCGCCGCATACAAGATACAGGAAGCTGGGGTTTAAGTTTATATATAGAGCAGCATGTGACATGAAGGCTTATTGTTCATCTATTTAATTGTAAGAACTGGTCGATGCAGAGAGCCTACACAAACGGTGCAATATATCTTTCATCTAGCTACGAGTACTAGAAATAATGGCTTTAAAAAGTATGTCTTTTACTACTAAAATGTATATGCGCATGAGACTGAGTGCCAATAATGTGGTCTAATTAAAATATTTTCTACCTAATTCCCAATGCCAATAAAAACCGTCATTGTGGTAACGTTAATTGAGTATGTGAAGTTTAAAGGCGAAAAGCCAGTCACTCGCGGTTAGAAATTAAAGATTCGAACGGCCGGTCGAGACATAATGCTCGTACGATCGAGCTTTATCTGCACAACCTAAATTTTGGCTTATGGTAAAGGGGCCGCCCTCTTGAAAGATTTTTTCCGGGAAATAAATAGGGCAGAGAAAAAACCGGAAGCAGATGAACTCTCTGCATCTGAGCTTCCGGTGTCGCAAATCCGAGACAATGCCGTCCATGATTCAACAGGCTTCCGTGTGGTAAGAGAGCAAGTCCCCAGCATAAATCTATTCTCTGTCGAAAATCAATTCCTTTGTATTGAATAATCAAAGAATCATTGCCCTTAATAGACCTCAGTATCCTAACTCGGATCAAAATCACTATATGAAAAAGGCAGAAAGAAGGAACTTAGACTGGGGTAAT
>RQTK01000244.1:337978-354846 GCA_003991915.1 Elysia chlorotica
AACAAGAAAAAGCCTTTGTAGCGTAATATATTTTTAAGGTAAGATTTTCATTCTTCATTATTCTTATGTGCAACTATCAGCAAAAACAACAGCAACAGCAGCAGCAGCAGCAAAATCAATTAGAGCTATTTATCATTGGGAGGATAGCGCGATGTATTCTGGGCTGAGCGTACATAACTGATCTCTCAGGTTCTGGGGTATATGGGGAGGGCCAGGGTCTCGAGTTGCTTAAATGCGGGCCTGATTGCGGCCCCTGATCACGCTCTCTTCATCCCACAGATTGCTATTAATAGAATATGCTTCATCCTTACCGCGGTTCTAGCACATTGCGTGATACTTTGAATGGAAATCTTGACAAGTTGTTAATGAACTAAGTTAGCATCTTACTTGATAGGTGATATAGTGATCAATATTTTCCTTTTTTTAATGTTGCTTCGACGTGTCCAACTGATTCACTTGGTGTTGGCCAAACCTTGCGAGTGTGCGTCATGTGATTTGATAAAACACAACCACTGCTTAACGTGATCCCAAAAATAATAATTTGCACACATGTCTCGTTAAATAATGAGACATTTCTTTTACTCTCTCTGTCTGTCTGTCTGTCTGTCTGTCTGTCTGTCTGTCTCTCTCTCTCTCTCTCTCTCTCTCTCTCTCTCTCTCTCTCTCTCTCTGTGTATATATATATATATAATTATATCGCACACCTGCCTCCACTGCACCGTCATTAAGGACATAAGAATGTGTATGTACCGTGAATTGTTTTCCTTTTCTTCAAAGTAGAAAGAATGGTGGAAAATACTGCAGTGAAGAGCGATAAGCGATATCGGTGATGAGGCTGGTTGGTTGAGTTGGTTTAACGTCCGACAGGGCGGGGATACCATGACTCCTGTCTCAGCCGATCACATTATAATGACACCGACCCAACCAGTAGGGAACGCAACAGCCAAGATTCGAACTCGGGACCTTTTGCGTTGAAAGCCGATGTTCTACCCCTAGACTACCGCCCCCCACCCGAGTCGAGGCAGGGATGCCAAGGTTTACGCTGAGAACATTCAACAACTTACCCAACGGTGAAGGCTCTGCGTCCAACGGAAATGTCTATGTGATGAACAGTACCAAACCATTCAAGCTTACTTTTAGTGGTGTAAAATGTGTGTTTAGTTCAATGATTGACCAATGTATTACATGTACTTTGAAAGCAATAATAATCTTTTCAACATGCCCTCGTATTTTACGCGCTGTTGGTGCGCCAGGTGGACAGCTCAGTTGGCTATTGGTGCTCTAAACTGACGAGCGGGTCGAGGTTCGAGTCTAAGTAGTAAAACCGGACTAAAGATATGTTTTGCAAAGAACCTATTCAAACTCATCTGATACTACGTGAGTTTTTTAACAAGTGTGACTTCGGGAGGACGAGAGACGCAACGTCCATGGGTCTAGACTAGCAGGTACTTTCAGTGGGCCCCTTTAACGTATGTCTTAAGAAGATGGCGTGTTGTTTTATTGTTTTGAAGTAAAGGGTACTCTCTGAAGACCATGACAGCATAACAATATATTATTATGTTGGTAGCAAATAGAATAAAAAGTAATAGAATGCCTGTTTTCACCAAGTCCAAAGGAAGTTTAGCAAACCCTGCAGGAAAGAGCGGATGTTGGATTAGGTGTTGAGCGCTTCGACTATTGGCATCTTTTCGACTCTCTATCTGTTTGTTTGTTTTTTGTCTGTCTTTCTCTCTGTCTCTCTTTTCCCTTCTCTCTCTTTCTTACTCTCGCTCTCACTGTCTCTCTTTCTCCCACTCTCTTTTCCCTCTGTCTCTTTATCTCCTCTCTCTCTCTGTCTCTGTCTGTCTTTCTCTCTCTCTCTCTCTCTCTCTCTCTCTCTCTCTCTCTCTCTCTGTATATATATATATATTATACAGCCATCCTTGAGAAGCTTGGAGATGATCAACTTAGAAAAAGCATGGCTTACCCTTACCAAAAAAAAATCAAAGAATACTTTGACTGACGTAACCAGAGTAAAGCAATCCGATATAAGTATATTGAATATAGTAATTCTGTAATAAAACTCAAGACTTGGTGTAAGATTATGGAATTTCCAAATAAAAGTTTGCAGAACATATTTTTCTCAAAAGAGGGTCTATACCATGTTGATCTTACCTAATATTTTTTGCAACAGTTTTTAACCTTTATACAATTATTTTTTGTTATCTATTAATGGTATTTCTTTTTGTACACATGTAGTTATTTAATGGAACAAGTGAAAGATAAAAGGAATAGAAAAATGAAATGTGTGCAATACTTTATTGCTCTTTGACGCATTAAAATTATTCATATTGGTATTACCAATAAGTTCTGTGAATTCAAGGCTTCAAAATTATAGATACATATTTGTAGTGTAATTTTTTAGCTAAATTGACATTTACCTAAACAAAAGAAAAATACATTAATTCCACAAAAACTCATAAATGGCCAAATGAAATAAAAATGTTTTGATCTATGTCAGGTTTACAAACTTAAGTTTCAGTGATAAAAAGGCGACACAAAGTTGATGATGAGTAGAATACTGATAAGCAGGTATATCATACTGTGGTACAGATTAAAATTATTATAAGGCTTGTGACTGTGATGTATGCTACCTTTGTAAATAATCACTAAAAATTGTGTACATTGTGACATTTATTCACTTTTGGTTTACTCTATTTCTTATCAACAGAGTAACAAGATGTACACTGTTACAAAGTTCGCTTCGCAATAAGTTTGCTGAAAATTATTTCCAATAACAAAATCACATGCCCTTAACAGCCTTTGACAGAAACATTAGCACATCAATCTGTTGTTGAAACCTTAAAACTTTTACATCAATATTTTAAAAACTCTCATTATAAACTTTAAAAAACTGACACTGTTTTCAAATCCTTACATACAAGAAATTGTTATTATGCTTTCTTTTAAGATTTTATCACAGATAATCTTTTTTGAAAAACCCTGATAAATTAATTAAAATATCTATGGATACCATATTTTTCATGCAATTGCATGCCAGTTTAATCTATGCCGCAGTCTTTGTTGTTTTGAGGTTGAAGCCGCCACCAGTGAATCGTGGTGCGTCTGTACGTTGAGACATGATAGGGGGCGCCCCAGCTTGCGCCAAAGCTCTGTCTCTTTCCCTGGAAACATGAAAAAAAAATAACACAGAGATTTTACGAAATGGCGCCTTGGAAGAGAGAAATCTTTACTGTGAACAACAAAGTGTTTTCTTCAAGATGATGATGATGATGATAATAGCGATGATTATCATTTTAAAAAAGAAGAAGGAAAAGAAAGTTTACTCTTCAAGATGATGATGATGATGATGATGATAACGATGATTATCCTTTTTTTTTTAAAGAAGAAAAAGAAGAATAGTATTAATAACAATAATAATAACAACAGCAACAACAATAATGATGATGATGATGATGATGATGATGATGATGATGATGATGATGATGATGATGATGATGATGATGATGAGATGATGATGATGATGATGATGATGATGATGATGATGATGATGATGATGATGATGATGATGATGATGATGATGATGAATGATGATGATGATTAAAATGATAACTGTCGTGATACCAGAATAGTAACATTGACCTTGATTTTTTTCAATATATATGTATGTGATTTTTTTCCACATATACAATTTCTATTTAGAGAAACTTTATAATGAATTGTGTCAATTGTATCAAAAATACATTTTAATATGACAGATGTCTTACTTAATATTTTGCTCTTTCTTTTTCTGCATGAAGTATTTCTTTTTAACTTCTTGCAGTTCTCTGGCAATCCTCTCTATCTCGTATTTGTACTCAGCGACCTGTGACTCGTGCATGTTCAGTTCTGAAGCCATGCCCTGTTTGGGAAGGAAAAGGTGTGCTTATGTACTTGTAGCAATAATAAAGATATAACAGAAATTATGCCTATACAAACATTATGCAGATTTAATTATCATCGAAAGATTTACACTGGAAAACTTCATAACTTATTTTTTTGTGTTAATATTTTTTCAAGTTTCTTTCAAATGTTTCTGCTTTTTTAAAAATCTTTCTATTAAAACTACTCATTGAATGTAACACATTATATGTTTTCAAGAACATGTACAAAAAATAGACAATTAAGGGAGGTGGGGGGCGGAGGGGGTTTCAAATGTTCAAATAAGATAGACTATTACAATTTGAGAAGAAAGTTATGTTGGTTATTTTGTCGTTGTTTTCTTTTATTTAATAATAATAATAATAATAATAATATTAATAATAATAATTTTACTTATATAGAGCTTTCCACGATTTTTCAAGATAAAAGCATTAAAAAAATACATTTTAAACATAAATTATACACAATGCATTAGACAGGTGATAATTTGAATATACAGGAGCATACAAAAAAACAACACATTAGCTAATGCGATCGTGGTGTTTGTCAGTCTCCAACTAAAGACTCCCTATCTTCATCTATGAGATATTAAACTTTTGACTTTCTCTACCTTAAAATTCGCTGAATTTAATCTTAGAGATGTTAAACCTTTCACTTTCTCTAACTTACAAATTCGCTCACCTAATCTTAGAGATGTAAAACCTTTCACTTTCTATAACTTAAAATTCGCTCACTTAATCTTAGATATGTTAAACCTTTCACTTTCTCGCCCTGAAAATTCGCTCACTTAATCTTAGAGATGTTAAACCTCTCACTTTCTATGACTAAAAATTTGCTCACTTTACCTAACAGATGTGAAACGTATCGCTTTCCCTGACCAAAGTTGCCCTACCTTCATCTGCTTGGTCTTCTCCTTGAGCGTCTGCTGGTAGATGGTGAGCTGTTCTGCAACCTCGGGGCCCGGCTGCCGTGCCAGGATGTGCTTGAGCTCCAGGTAGAGCTTCTCCTTCTCCTGAATTAGCAGCTCCTTCTCCACAACCTCCTCCGTCTTCTGGATCAGCCGCTTCTGCAGCGTGTGGATCTTCTGGATCATCTCGTAGGTAGACGGGTCACTGCCCTGTTTATGTGGAGATAAGGGAACAAGAATATCATCACTGCCTTGCGTGTGTTGGATGTAAAGTGAACAAGAATATCACCATTGCCTTGCTTGGGTTAGATGTAAAGAGAAGAAAAATATCATCACTGTGCGGTTTGAGTGGCATTAAAGTAACAAGAAAATATAGGATTTCAAACCTTGAGACATAGTTTTGTAAAAAAAAATTACTTTTTTTAATAAATGACTGGACAAAATAATAAACAACTGATAAAATGTTCTTTGCAGAAGAGAAGCTTCTCTTACTTTACTGTCTCCTTGGTTAACGATGAAGATCCTATATGGCCACGAGTTATGAGAGAATTTTAAGTGCTGTCACCCTGACAGGTGGACACCAGAACTTCAGTCAGTTACTGAATTGACATCAGACAAATTTGCCTGATTATTGGGCTCTACTGGAATTTCTCAAATGGAAGGCCAACACTACACCACTTAAGCCAGCTTTCTCAACCTCACTGTTAGTTCCCTCCACATTTGCCCTGTTTCCAGCTTGATTTGAATGTAAACAATGCTTGGGGTATTTTTTGACCACCCAACATACAATTAATGTTAAAAAAAAAGTTAAATAATTTCTCTCCAATAACAACATTGTTAAAGCACCACATAAAGTCCAGGTGTAAAACTTTAAACAAATAAAATATTTTTTCCGACATTTTGCATGTTCTGACCTCCAGCTTTCTCCAGCGGTGAATGTTCATAGGGTTCTCAAGCTCCTCCTCCAAGGCCTTGCATCTGGTTCTCTCCCTTAGCAGCTCTCGCTGGATGTGGTAGACCTCTCGCCTAGAATGAGACATTGTAATGTTTTAGCAGCTTTTCGGCAAAGAGTTACAGAATCAGAGATAAAATCTCTTAAATTGATGTTTTTAGAAAGCTTGTTGAAAAATTTATCACCTTTTTTGTACAAAAAGCTTTGTGAAAAAAAGTCACAAAATTGTCTTAAAGACATTAAAAGGGTTATTTGTGTAGCAATCTGAAAAATCGAGACCAGCTGAAGTCCAAACCTACTCAAGGAACAGTGCAATACTTAACTGGGAGTGAAAAATATTAAATAATACAATTATTTCACCCTCAAAGGTAAAACTAAATTCCCATCTTGATATCTATTTTTCTTTGCTGAGTCTTAACTGCAGCTTGACTCAGCTGTAGGGTCATTACATGTTTTGTTTCTTTTTCTAAGATCATACAACCAACGGACCTGAGATCCTCGACATTGGCCACACTTTTCTGCAGGATGGTCTTCTCCCGGCGCAGTTTCTTGATCTCCAGTTTGAGCACCCTGATGTCCTCGAGCCGCTGGTTGTACTGGACCTCCCCCTTGTTCAGCACCGACTGCTGGATCTTGATCTTCTCGTACAGGAGAGCCAGCTCGTCGTTCCTGCGCACCAGCTGCGTCCCGAGGATGTCCCGCTCACTGATCACCTGGGGAGACAGGCGTTGAGAGCAGTAGTAGTATCATACAGCTCCACATTTAGTCGTCTCTCACTCCAAGATGTTTGCCTGTCATTGCCTGTCATTGGCAGTCTCAACTGAAGCATATCATCCATCAAGTTTGTCATCGAGAGGGAAAACTGTGCTTTACATTGATGCAATCACATAGAAAAAATATTTTCTCCTTTTAATTTTTCTGTTACAGTGTTTGTAAAAGTGTTGCTCTGAAGATTGATTAGGTATTTTCTCAAGTCATCAGATAGATTTTATTTTAACTTTCTCTAACACTGTGGTCTCGTAGAAATATGAATTAGTTTGTTGGCAAAAGGTTAGATTTCTATTTTCTTAAATAATCACATACTTAATGGTTAGATTGGAAAAACAATGTCCCAAGCACACTTTATCTCAGCCTAGGGATTAATTGGCAAGGTAGACAATAGTTTTGAAACACTTATCTTTATTTTCGAAGTTATTGTCAGCCTATTATCCAACAAGCTTTATTGGTAAATCATAAGGACATTTTTTAAGCTACACAGCTTAGACTAGACTTCCTTGTTCCTAACCTGTTCTTGAGCAAGACTTACCTGATCAAGCTCTTTCTTCTGGCGCACTCTTTCAGCATCAGCCTCAGCGATGATTTTAAGCAGTTTATTTTCTTCTGCTTGTTGAGCTTCAATGTAGGCTTTGCTCTCCACAGCCTGCTGCTTCATCTTCTGGAGCTCTGCCTGGTAGACAAGAAGAAAAAAATCAATTGTTTGTTTGGAACACTAGATATTTACAGAGACAAATCAAGTGAGTGATTTTAAGATATTTTTACAAACACAGTTGTAATTACCTTCTTTAATGTAAAAACCTAAATTGATTAGGACAATACAGTTCAAAATAATATTTCAATCACAATGACTGACATATTTGTTTAGGTGCAAGAAAGTTTTTAAAATTTGATATAAGTTAACAGATTTTTAACAAAGTCAATGATGTATTGTACAATGTATTGTAATAGTATCAACCGACAAAAATTTGAGAAGCCTCTGAGGTATCGGTTGGAGCCTTAGGATGTGGACGATCATCAGTCAAGTAGGCCTAAGTCATTTTAGTACCCAACTTGTCAATGAATATCTTCTTTACCAATATTTAAACAAATCTAATTCGGTGTTTCCTTTTCTGTTTATCAATGTTTTGCATATGCTGTCAAAGTATCAGCTAGAAAAAGTATGGTACGAAACTTGAAATGACATCACACTGACCACCCGAAAGAGCATCTGCTTTTGATTCTCACCTTGAGTGTGTCCTTCTCCTTCTCCACCTGCTGGTTGACCAATGTCTCCTTGACCAGCGCTGCTTCCTTGGCCTGGATCTCTTCCTTGAGCTGGTCAATCTGGTGGGTCATGATGCGCAGCTTACGACGCATCTCAGTTATCTCATCCTGCAGGGACAGAAATCCGTCATTTGAGAGGCAGCGGACAATGTAGGGAAATCTTTACAGTCTTGAATAAAACTGTAGATTGATTATCCATAGAAAAATAAATATCATTATTTTGATGATATTATGTTGGTAATTAATATATAAAATATAATTTGTTAAATGCAGCAAATAAGCTTTTGGAATAAAAAAATAATAGCAGTATGGTATAAATTCTAATATTGTATAAGCTGCTTATCACCTCACCTGAGATTCTATTAAGTTCTTGCTGTAAAGGTTTCTATCAGAGCGTACTGCCTCGTAGAGGTTCTGCTGCTGCTTCAATTTGGTCTCTGCCTCTGCAATCTTTTTCTTGTAGTCAAAGATTTGCATCTCCCTGACCTTCACATCTTCCATGTGTTGTAGAACCTTTAGAGAAAACCCAGAACTTTCATTTGCCATTTTAATGTCAGCTAAAAGAAAGACATATGGATAGTTTCAAAATTTAGTTTTTATCCATCAAGTATAATATGAGCTTAATCATTTAAAAACAGTGCTAGATACATGTTTTTCTAGCTGTGGATTTATTTGTAATTTCACAGTTGACCTGGTGGTTTGGTGCTAATTAAGAAACAACACTTTTTTGCACCTTGCATGTAATACTTTAGAATGGCTGGTCTAGTATGCTACACGCAATAAAGAGGATTAAATAAATGAATAGTCTAAATAAACTTTACATTGTAAAAATGTCTTTTTCTGACCATTTTTTTTTTCCAAAAATTTATTTTTAAGATAGAGGAAATTAAAAAAAAAAATTAATTCTAGATCCTTAACCCTTTAGTGCACCCATAGCAATTCTTAACTATTTTATTTAGGTCATAAAACTATCAGCAAGGTTTCTTATTATTTTGTCAAGGGAGATATTAAACCTACTCATTTTTTTACATAAAATATGGATAATACAAAAGAATTTGAGGCGGAAAATGAAATAAAAAAATTGTACAGTACAGGGTACGACACAAAAAGTCAAGGTGCAGAGTTTGCATTACCGGTATTTGAAAAATTTTACCAAACGATTTTTTATTTCAACCAGATGAATGCTTACCTTCTGAGTGAGATCACTCGCTTCATTAATATAGCGGTCACGCTCTTTCTCCAGCTGATAGATGATCTTGCGCTGCTTCTGAGCCTCCTCCTTGTAGTTTGAGATCTCCTGCTCGAGGTTTTTCTTAGACTGTTCATGGAGCTTGACCAGATGGAGCTGCTTCTGAGTGGCACCCGCGGCTTTCAGCAAGTTCTGGTGCGGACAGAGGGGGAGAGGGAATCTTTGCTCAATAAATCGTTCAGGATGTATTCAATATTATCATTTAGATTAAACCTGTAAACAAGAAAGATAGAGAGAGAGAAAAAAACAGAAGAATTTAAAGAAAAAAAGGAACCAAAGTCAGATAAAAGTTAAGGGAGAGCAGAAGAAAAAAAAGAGAGTGATGGAAAATGACAAACACAGACAAACAAAGAGTAGTCTAAGAGAAAGCAAATACATGCTTACCTCTACAACAGTTGAGAACTACAATTTTGCTAACATCCTAGTAAACTACTTACACAGATTATCTAAATAATTTTTGTTAGAGCATATTCATTGTTCCATCCATTTGCTAGTACTGATATACGAGTACATTTATATTGTACTGCATGCCTTTTTAGAAAGTTGTTTAAATATTTGTTGATATTTTTTTTTCACATGGAAAAAGAATCCCTAATTAAAGTAACTGTAACTAAAGGTTAAGAGTTTGAATCTTATTAATTCATTACATGCGTTCTCTTACATTGCTGAGTAGACCTTATAACATGAACTCTATGGTTTAATATTGAACAAAAAAAATATAGACCACAGGTATAGGCAGGGAAAGGAAGATAGTATCATAAGAAGAAAGACAGAGTTGGACACATCAGGAAAATCGCATGAAAAGGTAGAACATATACAAAGCGCTATTAGAGCAATAGAAAGTATGGAAATAATTTTTTTTTGTTATTTCTTTGAATATCTTGTCATTCCCTTACAGAAAGGTTGCATATTTCAAATACTTTATGTAGGCCTATGCTTCATACAAAAAAAAAAGAATATTTAAAAATATTTAATTGAGTGAAACAAGTTACCTTGTTGAGGATATCTCTCTCACGAACAAGATCATCAATTGCTTTCTTATCAGTCTCAGCTTGCTTTTTAGCTGCCTCCAACTCTGAAGATATTGCCAATAAAAACAAGTATTACAAAAACAAGATAAAGAGGAAAGTGCAAGAGATCAATAAATTATTTTATTTTGGGCTGTCTCATTTTAGAAACATGTTACTTACCTTTGGCACACCACTGCTAAGGAATGAAGAATTAATTCATATGACCATCAATTCCTTAAATAATGGTTCATGATAAGTAAAGGACACTCATTACGGTATTTCACTCAACATTCATACTCTTCTTGAGGATATCAGTATTAAAAGTTTAAACTGATTTCCATTCATTTCAAGTTGGTACTTTTCTCTCATTCTTTGTGATTTTACCAGCTTGTATCTCCTGACAGGCTTACCTCTCTCTAGCCCTGTGATCTGGCCTTTGAGGGTCTCTCTCTGTTGCTCTATGTCAGACTTGCCATCCTCAACACTGCGCAGTTTGCGCTGAATCGTCTCCCGCATCTTGTTCTGACGCTGAGTCTCCGTCTTCAAGTTGTTCACCTCTTCTTCTCTTTGCTGTGGACAATTTGGTGAAAGCAATTGCATGCGTTTCAGAGTTTTTTTTTGATGTGACTCAAATTAATTATAATGGTATAGTAAAGGGCAATTTGAAAATTTAGTTCAAAGTGCTTATGAAATACATATTTATATAAGTAGGTCTTTAAACACAAAAATAAAGGAGTAAATTTCATTTTTTTTTAAACAATTAATTACGCTTATTAAAATAAATAACAATTTTAGTTAAGCATCATATAAAAATTTGCAAAACTTTCATAGGCCATCATATAATCTTATATATCGAAATCCATAGCAACAATATGAGAAAAGTTTGAAATGGAACATACCTTGAGTTCTGCGGCCCTGGACTGATTTTCTTGGGCCAAAATGTCGGCGTTGACAAGCTGACTCTCGTACTCAGCTGAAAGTTTGTTGAGCCGAGAATTGAGCAACTCAGCATCCTTGATAGTTCGCTCACTCAGAACCTTTGAAAGAAAATTAACACATAATAAAACACAGCTTAAAGGAAAAAAAAAATTTATGAAAAAAAGGCATTCAATACTGGACCATAATTCAATTATTATGAAAGTTAGAGTAAGAAAAGAGTTTGATCATCCTGAGTTTCTACTGGTATTTTGTTTTACATTTAAAATCCTGAGACATGTTTCTTGCAGCCTTTTTTTCTGTGCTTCTTTGATAACGTGAGAATAACAATACTGGTACATGCAGTACATCTTGAGCTGAATGTTGTTCCTATTCATAGACTGTCTAGGATACCTAAAGTTCTAGTGTAGGGTGGGTGGGGGCAATGTTGCCGTATAAGATACCACAAATTCTTAATGTTAAAAACACAATGTACTTTTTAAATTACAACCTGAAACTTAATGTCACCAAGAGCTACATAACTAAATTGGTATTAACAAGCTATATGGTGCAACAATTCTAGTTATTTTAATAGAACATAAAGCGTGCAAAGAAAAAAATGTTTACTATAAAATGACACCATCATGTTTATGTCAGTTAAAGATGTCTTGTGTTTGCCAACAAGATGGGGTAACTTGTTGTCATACCTCATTCCTCATATTTCAGGTTTTGAACTTTTTTTCTAAAGCTTTGCCGTTTCTCACCCTCTGCTCTCGGAGCTGCTGCTCCAGCTTGTCCTTCTCTGCCTTGTAGCGCTCGACCTGGGCCTGCGTGTTCTTGATATCGGAGTTGCGAGCGTCAAGCTCTGCCTTGGACTGCGTCAGGTCTCTCTCCAGCTTGTCGCGCTTGCGAGCTTCCCGTTGTGCTTCATTGTTGCGGACTTGGATATCTTGATTTAACTGTACAAGAGAAAAGCAAAATTTCAGAAGTAGGCATCATTGAATTTATTTGTGCCATAGAAGAAAAATAAAAAAAGATTGAATTTTGTTTCAAATGTAAGTAATATAAAATGAAACTCAAACATGAGCTAAATATTTATATTACAAAGAAATGTCAAGAGTTAGTTTTGAAAGAAAGGAGTGGCACAATTTGGAGGCACTAAAATTAGCCTAGAAGACAACATGTAAAAACTCACAAATTTAGTATTATCTCTTATTTTCGTCTTATATCAATGAAACTATGTAATAATTTTTTGGGTTAATAGACAAGCAGGTCTAGACAAATTGAAGTTTACCTATGTCATCTATACCTTCCACAAAGAAATACTGCATTTCATAACCTTACAGTGCAAACAAGTTACAAAGGCTAATTATCTATAATATTTAATCACTTTTCAAGGTTCAATATTTCAAGCTTAGTTCTGTAAACAACAATCATTTCATTTTTTGAAGATATAGAATGACTTGCATCTCCTGAAACACCACATTTCTTTTATGTTCATGTTAGGGCTGTTTTATAATACTCAGTTCAAGTTGGTTTATGTTTTATCTTAAAAACTTGTTTTATAATACTTTGTATTGAAGTCCAAGTTTGTGACTGTTTTAAGAAACACATAATATTTAACATTCACACAGGTCCTTGCCTCCATTATTTTCTCCTCGGCTTCGTGCTTGTCCTCCTCGAGCCGCTGCTGCAGGTTGTTTGCCTCGGACAGATTCTCACGGAGCTTGGTGATCTCCACCAGCTGCTCGTCACGCTCCTTGGTCAGGTCCTCCTTGATCTTCAGCAGCTCGTTCACGCTGAAGCAGTGCGGGGAGAGAGATAGATCAGAAGCAATGAACACTAGAAGACCAAAGTTGTTACACAGGATTACGCTGAAGCAGTGCGGGGAGAGAGATAGATCAGAAGCAATGAACACTAGAAAACCAAACTTGTTACTTAGCATTGCATCTTTTTCTCTTTGTCTAGCTCTTGCTCTTTTTCTTTTCTTCTTCCCAGTTGTTCTAAACTACTCTATATTGTGTAAAAATAAAAAAAATTCTTCTAAATATAAAGGATCTGGACATTACATAAATATGTTTAAGTCAACCTTGTCATTTTAAGAAACACTCTAGATAAATTATATATCTCTATTCCAAATTCCCATAATCTCTGTGCTTTTCCTGTCTTTCTATTGTCTCCCCAAAACTGTTATGTACTGAATGTTCACAATGATACATCTGCAGTAATGGGCACTATGATGAGAAGAATCAACTAATGACGACTGAGCTGTGGTCCCACCTATGCTCCTGGCCCATCGTGAGGCCCGCTCCCTGCTCCACCAGCTTGCTCAGCTGCTCAATCTCAGTCTTCAGGCGGTGAGATGTTTCCTTGGACTTGGCCTCTTTCTCATGGGCAGCATCCACCATCTTCCAGGCTTTCTCCACTTCCTGGATAGCGGGAAAATTAAATTTACTTACACGCTGTTCCATAAGTTCATTTTGTAAAAACTTTCCTTCTGAATCTTTATACTAAATTATTAGCAAAGCATGCTTGATGCCTTCATGAAACAAAAATGATTGTATGTTGACATTTTTTTCTAAGAATATTACTGGTTAGGTTTTCTGATCATGTTGGCAATTAGTGATATATAATTTATTAAAGTGTAAAAACAAAAATAAATGGCTACTTAGATGGACAATGTTGTTTAAGTTGTTCATAAGTCACTTTAAGATGAACACTTGATATTGTAACCTTGACAGTTCATATTCCCAATAGCCTTTCATTAATGATCTCTAATTGAATTTTGCACTGACCTTCTTGAGAGAGGCGATGGTAGCCTGGTCCTCCTGCGACAGCTTGAGTGCAGTGGCCACCTTTGCTGAGTTTGCCACAATCTCTGCGTTGAGCTCTCGACATTTTTGCATGAGCCTGCGCTCACTCTCGTGAGATTTCTTGAGAGCCTTGTGAAGTTTCTCATATTCAAGCCGAAACTTTTCCAAACTTCTATCACCTGTAAGCTCTGTAAGGACCTGTTGTCAATTGAATGTCGCAATTTTTAAAATCCATCAACACAAAACACACAAAGAAAATGTGAATAATGTAATACATGCATCAATGGATATTCTCTGCTTCTCATCTGTGAAACATTAGCATGTCTGAGTCTAATGTGCTTTAGTTCAAATGATGAGGCCTAAATCTAGTTCAATCACATAGCAAAACAGTAGATACAGTATTCAACAAATAAAAATTTACATAGTTAACATGTCTAATTTAAAGGTTGTAGTATGATAATGAGGGAAAAAGATCTATCTTAAATGTACCTCTTGGAAATCTTTTTCCAGTGCTTCAAAAGCACTATCATCAAAAGATGTCTTTTCCTTGTCTTTTTTATCCTGGTAAGAAAAAAAGGAAGAAAGCGTGTTACAACAGTAATATAGCACTATTAGAGATCAGAAAATGCGAGATTTTGAAACATTTTTAAAAATGATAAACATTTTAAACTATCAATTTAGAATAAATTATTTGCAACAGCAATAAAAACAAAACAAAAACAACAACAACAATAATAATAATTGTAAAAGTCTACAGCTCATCCTAGAGCATGTTGTACAGCTCATACTAGAGCTCACTGTACAGCTCATCATAGAGCTCATTGTACAGCTCATCATAGAGCTCGTTGTACAGCTCATACTAGAGCTCACTGTACAGCTCATCCTAGAGCTCATCTACAGATAATTCTAAAGTTTATTCATCTTATTCTAAAAAAATGGTAAAGAAGCAGAAGACTTTATAATGTGGTGCTTTATTTTTTATGATGTGCCGTTGTGCCTACAATATAATTTCAATAATAACAATAAGATAAGATAAGATAAGATAAACTTGTCTTCATCCACAAGGGAAATTTTGGTAGGATATACCAGCAACAACAGAAAAATCTACATTGACTTGAAAACAGTAATGAAGCATAAGCATCGATAATTCTCTCTCTCTCTCTCTCTCTCTCTCTCTCTCTCTCTCTCTCTCTCTCTCTCTCTCTCTCTCTCTCTCTCTCTCTCTCTCTCTCTCTCTTTCTCTCTCTCTCTCTCTCTCTCTCTCTCTCTCTCTCTCTCTTACTCTCTCTCTCTCTTCTCACCCCCCCCCTATTCACAATATTTCTCTTTGTTAAATCGTTATTTTATTTCATATCATAAGGACAGATGACATTAAGATCGATGTAGGAAAGAAATGTTACAATCTGATTGATATAGAAAGTATAACAGAAGCAGGAACAAAGGAGTTCTTATATCTTTCTGTTCTTGAAGGGAGTTGCGAGATCTTGTTGCTCTGAGCAGAGCGTATAAGATCATCGTAAAGGAGGTGTTTGCCATTACGTTTAATTGAATTCAGTTTAATATTGCAATCCTTGGACTATGGTTTCCAGGCTTTTTAATTCAAAATTAATTGTTGTTCCTGTTTTCTTGACTGTAGGACTATTATTTTTTCAATTTCATTCCCTTTTTTTGACTGATGAGCCCCTGTATCTGATACCATATGAAATTATACTCGTTGTTACGATATATACGTGACAATAATAATTAATAAATAAATAAATAAAAAGATGGTAAAAAGGGCTAAAGTAAATTATTCAACTCATAAGCACCCGTGTGTACACAATTATTGAGGTACTGATCTAGATCTAGACCAAGCTAACATAAAATGATAAACATCATTCCGAGCTAAATGTTCGAGTGGACCTCGGCAAATAACGAGGACATGGCGAGGGCTTTAAACGAACAAAGCATACCCAATTAAAATTATGAGATTGTTTAAATGCATGTAAATAAGCAACAATGTTGATACGACGGTGGTTCTCTTACCTCACTCATTTTGACAGCAACAGTAGGCCTACCCCTGAGGTGTTGCTGGTCGTGGTAAGATGTCGACCTCTGGTTTCTACAACGGTTTGTTGCTAGGGAATATTATTACGCCCCTTTAACACTTCAGGTCTTCTTTTTTTTTAACCTCTGAGCACAAAAGAGCTTACAGTGGTTTATACGATCTTTTCCGAAATTGTTCTACATCATCAAAACACAAACTAAGTAAAATAATTTGAGAAAAAAAATAACTGTATTTTACATCAGTCGATAATGTTAATCATAAGCCGAAATTACAAACCGTTCTTTTCGTTCCCCGGCTGAAAATGCAGGCTTATAAAAGCTAATTTCGGTGGGAAAGCCTACTAGAAAATAATACATGTAATAATAATAATAATAATAATAATAATAATAATAATAATAATAATAATAATAATAATAATAATAATAATAATAATAATAATAGATCTACGAATTAGTAAATAAAAATGCGTGTACATCTGAGAGGGCATATACCCCAGCTATGTACGGTTAGATGTACACGGATAAAGCCAACAATTTGTTATTGTTAAATTAATGTGTAGGCCTATCAGTTGCCGGCCTACTGTTACACCCCACCCCCACGAACCTATTGGGTTTAAGGCCTAGATCTATGTCTAGACCTATGCCTGTTTCTAAAGTCTTTTAGAATTGGGCCCTATAAATAATTCATACTACATGCACAATCGCATCATTAATTTTTTGGGTCCCCTTTAATAAAGTAGAGGTGCTCAAAATTTCATGTTCTTGCTTCTTGTTCATTGACGAGGGACTGAAATCACTCAAGATTAATCTTTGTACAATAGCTCCAGGAAAAAAAATCAACAGGAACCTTGAAGTCATACGCCTCGTTATGGAGAAAAAGATAAACGAATCTCTCTCTTAAACTCATAGTTTCTTAAGAAAAAAAGGAGGGAAGCTAGGGAGAGGGAAAGAGGTCCGTGAACAAGAGAGAAAAAGAAGAGATGTGGGGGGGGGGGGGCCGGGACACGGGAGGGAA
>RQTK01000244.1:356277-477104 GCA_003991915.1 Elysia chlorotica
GTGTTTTCATTGCCTTCCCCCCCCCCCCCCCCCCCCCCAACCTTCCCAACATAAAGATTTATCAAATTTTGTCACATCAGCTTAAGCATAAATCTCATGAAGCCTACTCAGACGTCACAATTCTGAAACATTACATTCAATTGCTCACCTTGGAAAGAGAAGGTAACACAGTACTCCACAAACCATCAATCAAGAGCATTAATATTATTGTGCTGTTAACAAATTTAACCTAACATAGTATTTAAAAAAAAAAAAACAAATTCAGTTTTTACAGAAAGACGATAACAATAGATGGTTATCTTGCTTAGCCTGTGAACCAAAGCTTCTAAAGGGTGTCTACTCAAACCCAAAGAGTATTCAAAATGTGGCTTATTTTATTGATTGCAAAACAGACAAATACAATTTTAAATCAATGTTTAATGTAAAAAAATGTTAACGTCTATTTACAAAGTACTTCAAGACCAGGTTTTTGTTTTTTTTACCACAAAATATCATAAGAAGAAGAAATCACATGACCATACTCATCCCAAGGGCACCTCTAGCAATATATGTTTTGAGAATTGGAAATATCTGGTGATGACTTTGCCCAACATGGGCAGAAAGATGACTGTTGATTTACTGTTAATTGCATACATTTGGATCGAACTAAAAACTTCACAGCATAAACATTTTTTGGATACCAAAAATAGTGGAAAGTGCAAATAAGATATAAATAAGGGTAACTTCTCCAATGCTAAGCACTACCATTGATTTAAAAAATTCATTCCAGAATCAATAATGCTGTGACTTTGCTCTATGCTTTATCTCATTTGCATTCTCAGGGGAAAATTAGGAGACACTGAACAGGGTGGGGTTAACCTTTCACACAACCAAACTAATTTTTGTAAAGACGACACCATGAACTGAAACTTGGCATGTGTGCTTTGGGCAAGATATTTCAATATTTACAGCTCAAATGACAGTAACCTCATATCATTACAATACTGCACCAAACAAAATTTTTGGTCATTTTAAGTTTTGCTTCCAACCATCCATTGCCAAAATGAAATTGGAAATATTATGTTGTGCTTCCCCAAGCACCTGAGAATTCTTTCCTTTCCCTCAGTGAAGTTTTTTGCTTCTCTCCTTGCCACAATTAAAAAGAACTCTGACAATAACTTTATGTCTTTAAAAAAAAAAATACCATGTAGCTGCAGGGACCTTTCTAATATACAATTTATGCCACCAAGAAAAAAGAATTTGTCCCAGAGAAAATATGAATAGTCAAAAAGAAGTAAAAGCTATGAATGTTTCACTTTTATAATTCAAGGTGAAAAAGAAGAAAAGAAAACCACAAAGGAATGAGGAATAGTGCTTGTATTTACAATTGTTACTGGTCATTATAAAATCTATTTTTTTTAAACAAATCTACATTTACCTTAACCATATCATGCAAATCTCTCATTGATAAAAATGAAAAAGGTAAACATAAATTGCTTTACTGCACAATACAATATGAGTTAGTTATTGCATTGTATAAAAAGCAACTAAAGTAATTGCCATGTCGAAAAAATTAGGGGACAATCAGAATAAATATGGCACAAAACATCATACTGTGTTACCTATTTAAACTGTTGAAGATAAATAAATTAATACCATGCACCTTACATGACACAAACTAAAACAAATCCACTAACAAATTTAAAGAACAAAAGAAACACAACATCAATACTTGTGGAGAATGCGTTAAGATAACATGAAGTCATTGAAATTAAAATTTCTTTTGAGATCCAGTTGTTTGACAGCTTAGCACTGTTAAATTTCAGTAATTTTAAGTCAATTGGTGGCTATATTTATAAAGAAAGACAAAATATCTCACAATTATTTACATTGAATTTGATAAGAACTATTATTTCTATTTGAAATAAAACAAACAGTATATAAATGTATTTTGACTATGATGATTTATAAATTATTCGCTAAATTTATTGTGACATATCTAGACAACAGCTTTCATTGAACTTTGACAAATGCCACCTGCATTAAAATAACATCACAAGGTAACTAATAATCATGTTGCTTTCCTTAAAAGGGAAGTATTAAAGGTGTTTCGATAAATAATAGAAAGTATAAACAGGATATGCCTTGTGCAGCTTTTGTGTATATACATGAGTGTAATCTCAATTAAGCTTCACATTGTATGAAGAGTCTTATGATGAGAGACATTAGAATTACACAGAATATTTGCATGGAGTATTGTTTCAAGGTCAAAAAATAAAAATTGCTTTCAAATTTGAAAACATTTTTTTTTATTTGGACGTTAAATGTACAAAAAAAGAAGCCCACCCACAAATTTTCTTCATTAACTACAAAAATGCGTGCATATTTTGTTTTGATACATTTAAATTTTTTTTTACAGTAAGTATAACATTTGAACATTGGGTTTTGTAGTTTTTAATCTTCCTCCACTGAAAAAAAAAAAAAGCATTTTGTATCAATCTTCAAAAATGATATTTACTCATGGCTTTTGAGAGACCTGAAGAGCAGTATATTTTTCTCCAACCTCTGCATACAGAGAAACTGAAGAAAATAATCATATGTGAACCAGGGAGAATCAGATTCAAAAATGAATTTTGAATCTTTGGGCAATATACATTATGTTATAAGGTATCAAATGCACTTTAAGAGGTTGCAAAATGTACAACCTAATCATTTCTAAAGCCATTCATTATCATTTTCATTGAAAAAAAGTGACAAGGACCATATTCTTTGTCCTGAAGGCTTTAGCTAAAAAATTATATAAGCAACTCTTGAAAAGCCTCTACAATGCCTCACACATTGTTATCAAGCTCAAACTGTATACAATATTAATATTTCACATGAGATGTGTCCAGGGTTCTAACTGAGCGCAGTCTCCAGAAGGCTGGCGTAGTGCTCCAGCATAGCACGCGAGTCTTGCTGCTCACTGAGCCCCAGCATGCGTAGGTTCGCGCCGTCATAGCTGTACAGAATCTCTAGGTCCTGGAGGGACTTCACCGCAGATTTGAGACCAATCATAGCACAGCTTTCAGCTGCAGATAAAAAAGCAAAAAACACTGCCTTCTTTCTCGGAGCAACATATCGCTTAAAATGTTACATTTTTTTTTTTAATTTCATTTATTATGCATGTTAATTGTATAGATTTCATTTAGTCTTGAACTTAGTCAGGCACTGCGAGCCACACCTATGACCTACATAATTCACACCTCTCTGTCATCTTCCTCATCTCTGCCTTTTGTTATATATGTGTTGTTGCATCAGTGTCACCTTAGTCTTGTTCAGTCTATCGACTTGTAAGCTTCATTAAATTATCTATAATTTTTAGTATCAGAATACATGCAAGTAAATTTCAATCAATTATTTGGACGCCATGTATTTTTACGTATATACTATATACTTCTCATGTATTATGTGGGAACAAAGTCATTTACATAGTAAGTCGGTCCTTGAGTGTGACACACAGTAGTACTTTTACATACACCTTAAAATTCAGATTGTATTCTTTAGTCCACAAAAGAGCAGCACATGTGAAAAGCTCAATTACATTTTAACAAAATCAAGTATCAGTACTACTGCAAGTCATTATTCCATACCTAAATTGATCTTCCACACTCACATTATAATTTATGTGCCACCCATAAAACATTTTAGAGTTCTGCAAAATTAATATACCATCATAGACATTTTCAGACTAACGCTTATTTTGTAACAACAGAATCAAATGGCATTTGTTTTTATGAAAATTTCTGACCAAACTAAATTTTATATCATTTTACATAATGAAAATCTCTTAATATTTTACACCATTTGTTAAAAATGTTAAACATTTAAGGAATCTTATTTTCATACTTAAGAAAGACTGAACAGCATTCTACCGTCACAACATTTCTCCTTAGGTGACACTAGTTTGTTTAGCAGCTGCCTGAAATATGATCTAACTAATTTAAATACTTACAGAACAAAGCAAGACCAGACTCCACTTTCCCTCGGGCACAACCACCCAATGACTTCATGAAATCCTCCTCTGGAAACCAATGACAAAAAGAAGAAAAGCTATAATTTTCAAGGTTGAAAATCTGATACATCTAAATGAGATAGATACTAATGATATATAGTGATACATTTTCTACACAGAGAAGAGAGGAATGAAAAGAATATAACTAATTAGATGTTATGTTTTGAGTTCAAATCTCAAATATTTCTAAACCCAAATATATTCTTTTCCCAAACACCCTACTGGAAATAGAGGTTTCTTATTTTCAAACTTTCCTAACTTATAAACTGTCAGTTGGAGAGTTACACTAAAACTTACCTGGTAGTTCTGTGTGAAGCTCCTCAAGGGCAAACTTTATAACCAGGAAATGAGCCTCTAAGATGGGACCCAGGACACACACAAGGAAATGCAGCCGTTCCCGAATATCAGATCTCTCAGTGTTTATCTGCAAGGCACATTGATTTATATTGAACATCTATTTGGTTGTGAAAAGTATGTTTCACAATTTGTGTTTAAGACAGTAATAGAAATGGATTGTTAATATGGATTTTGCTTTAGAAAGTAATATGACAGCTTCTTAATAATTGTCAGTTTAATATTCTTTAAATGCACATTGCATGATTATCCTGTAAGTTTACCCAATGATATTTGTAGTCAAAGTTTGGATTTTATTGTGATACACACAAGTTGTTCCAAGTTAACTAAGTTTCTTATTATTTACTCTTAACAAAGACTGTTAGAGAGAACACTATACAAATTATTGTTCTTATACAATCTGCATTTATTGCTCAAGTGTAGCCAATTAGAATTGACATGCAAGACGTTTTTAACCATAAACAACTTTGTGTTTAATCCAAATATACCAAATCTTTGGCTTTTTTAAAATCTTTTTTGATCAAAGTCTTTCAGGTTTTGTTACAAAAATTCTGTCTCATTAACACAAGACAAAAAGAGTTGACCAAAATGGGAAGACACAATGTACCTGATAATACTGGTCTGCGACATATGATCCTTCATTCTCTTCTTCATCTACATCCAAACTCAAGGCCAATCTGTCTGCCCATCTTCTATCTTTACCAGCAAAGGCTAGCTCATCATCCTGTGAAAAATAATATGCACTGGATAGACAATACAATAATAGGAATGCTTTTTTCACTACAAAGCTAATTTCAGACAAACCACAACAAAAGAAAAAATAATTAGAACTTTTAAAATTTCTTTGCATAAATTAGCTACCTTATGAAAGGGAAAATAATAAAAAAAAATTAATAAAAAAAAAAACAAGTTTGATGAACCAACCAAAAAAATCCACACCATAAAATCTACCTCTTACTTTCTTCAATGAGGTAATTGTAACACTCCTTACAAATTTGTCTTTTGTCTCAATGAACTTCAGATTTATTTACAAAATGTATTGCTCTTACAGGCACAATGACCTTATATTTATTTGCAAGCCAACAAGAGATAAATACCATTGCACTTTCCTCTGTGGATAGAATCTCCTTGGATACGAAAGATTCTAGCATACCAGCCAGGACAGAGTGGAGATTCTCACATGGCTGAGAAATACAGCAAAACACGTAGAATATCCCAGGCAAAATAAACCAGTTTCACAATTCAATGGTAAACGTTTAAGAGTAGCCTTAATACTATCACAAACTGCCTGATATATATTAAATTTAAGTGCTGTTTTTTTTAATCACTGACATATAAAAACGTTTGATTACTTAAAAGCTTTGGACTGTATCTATGGAGGCCTCAAACAAATCTCAAGTCCAAAATTTATGTTTTTTTCCTGCTTTATTGACAGTACCCTCTATTAAGTTTTAAATGTTATTTAATATCATTTTTTTCACATCAAATTCATGTAAAATTCACAAAATAGTTTATTTCTATAACAATTGATGTTCAGTCCACCATGAGTGGGTCAGTTGTATTCAAGTTTTGAAAAGCTTTTTTTTTCATACTGAGAGTTTAACCTAAAATTCTTAACCTAAAATCATTGTTCAGACAATTAAGTGTTAGACAAGCTCATCAATATTAATATCTTTTTATCGGTAACCATAATGCAGAAAGGTGAAAAAGGAGGAAATTTCATCATTATTTGTGTGTGTTCTTGTCTTGCATTTTTTCACAAACCAATCCTATGGCCCACCTACTCATCACTTAAAGGTAAAATTCCAAAATTTGCAGATTTTGAAGGAAAGGAGGAAAGAAGGAAAAAAGACTAAAAGGCGGGGGGAAATTGCGTCTAGGTAAAAATCTCAGATTCCTAGGAATATTATGATCACTGTTTTGTGACTGGACAGCATCAATTCATCACTAATGTCTGCACTTACCGGTAAAAAGATAAACTCATTGTGGATTATTGTGCAGATTTCCTCAGCCACCTCCAGCACCTTCTCTCTCAAAACTTTCTTCTCCACACCAGTTGCGGAGGTCAGAAGGTGGAACAGTGATAGGTTACCGTTGATCAAAATAGAAACGGCTGCAGACAAAAAAAATGGGAACATGAAAGTATAAAACACACATAGATGTTTCCTACTGCTACAAGCTATACATGCTTATGATCTTTAATACCCAAAAATTCATACAGGCAATACAAATGTATAAAAATACTTTGTAGCTATTTTACAGTTAGCGTATATCTGAAACCATCCAACATGAATTTCACCTTTACTCACTTCAATCTTATTCGACTCTTGTACAAAACATGCCAAAGCCTTATAAAAAGATGTCAGGTCATTTTAAAAACTATACAGCATACTCTAAGTAGGTTCTCATGAGAAATTCTGTGTTTGTGTACGGCAAATTTAATTGACACAAAATATTTGTAAGCAGAAGACTCTTGATTGTTGACTCAATGCTAGTTTCAGCTTACAACAAATGCAACAAGGCTAGATGGGATTTAAAAAGATACATTAGTCTTAAAGGGTAATACACTTGAAATTACTCTTTCCTATGCCTGTTTTTATTCAAAACCACAGACACAGATCTTTACACACCTAACACACTCTCTAGGGCAAAATGGGTGCTGACTGCATTAGCGTAGTAGCTCAGTTCAAACACAGACGGCAAGGAGAGATTCGGGAATAGTTTCAGATCATTGTCCTCTTCTTGCCTGTAAAAACACACAACAATCATGAGCAGAAGAGAAAAAGGAGATTTCATTATTCAACAAAACCAGCCAGATTAAAAAATTCCCACAAACAAGATATTCTTAAAAGGAAACTTGAGCAACAACTGATATGTCCTTGAGCCAGTGGGGCTAAAAAGATGCCCGTTGGCCTCTTCGAACGTACAGATGCTTGGTGTTAATTGGACTGAAAGTTCTTTAACCCTGCAGGTGTCGCTAGTATTTCGTGTGTGGCTTTATTTGGTGATTTATATAGGGGTCATAAAATGGACTGGGAGGCAGCAAGAATTTTTTCTAAACCATAAATCCATACATTTTTTTGAAAGTCGAAAGGGTGTAGAAAATTTTGAAGCGTTTTTTTGGTACCATGCAAGTGTTTTGTGACCTTGACTGTGGCCTTGAAAGGCCAAGGTCAGGTTTCTATCCTAAAAAAATATCTGCTTTGTCATCAAATTACAGTTAGTTGAAAACCAACATGTTTAGCTCAAAAAAAATAAAATAAAAGTTGTAAGAAATTTATTTAGCTTTCAGAATATGTATAGCTTAAATACCCTCAAACCAAGAATAAACCAGCTGTAGCAGATCCATGCAACTTAGCTGGTACGATCATTCAGGTCTCTTCATCAACAAAATCTACATCTAGATATAAATCTACTTCTGCATCTACTTCTAAGTCAACTGCTCTTGGCACTGGCTCACTAGGTATAGATTTAGATCTAACTACAGGCTCCTCGCCTTCACTGTCACTGATAGATCTACTACCACTATCATACTAACAATATCAAAATCATCATCACTCTCACCATCTTTGACATCTAAAACTTGCTCTCAAATAAGTAATTTCCTTCCTGATGGACCTGCTCCTTGGTCATATATTGCTAGAGATTGTGGATTTCAATAGAAAATCGAATGTCAACATGTAAACAAAGTATTAGCTGAAAACAGCTGTTATCCTTCAATCTGCATTCAAAACTAACACTGAGAGGAAGTGGAACTCTTCTTTATTAGAGTAGGAATAGTTTCACTTTATTAGGCGGTGTACAGACGCTTTAGTCAGCCATAAAGTAAACCCTCTTTTACTGCCACCCGTCACACTACACAACAGGCTAACAGCTGATTTAACCGGTCGTAAACACATCTAGGGTTAAAAGAATCATACACCAAGGTAAGAAAGCCAATGACTAAAAATTCTAAGAAGATTAAACCTATCTCTAACTCTAATCACTTATAACAAAGATTTCGCAAAAGAAGGTATGCAAGGTTGACCTGTTATACAGCAGTATATTTACCATTTTTTGGATATAAGATGCTTTCCCAGCAGCTCTTGCGCATAAAGAATGACATGCTCCGACTGACCACAGAAACCAACGTCTGCATGGAGGGCCTGTAACTCCCGGATAATCCAGTGCACACTCTTGGTTAGCTCCCGCAGATAAACACCCTAACGACAAAATATTTAACCGTTGAAAACCTCATGGAGAAATATAAAATATTAATTGAAAATTCAACTAGGCTGAACTCTTAACATATAAACATAATACATTATAAAAACAATCAATGTTACTATGATGCTAATTGGATCAATATTTTTTTAACTGAAACTTTTTGTGTCAAGCAGGCTAGCTTTCGAATCACAGAACATGCTCTGCCAAATCTTTACTGAACTCTGATTAAGCAAATTTCTTTTACTAAAAATCAGTCAATTTACAGAAAATTGGCATCACTGATGTTAGAATAAAACACATTTTATTTTATTTAATTTTTGTTTTGTTTTATAGCAATATGCTCTATCCCTCAAAACTAATTTTAAATAATAATTAAAGGTCAAGACTATTGGATTTTTCTGTAAATTTGGCGTATATTTGCTGCCGTAATTGCCAACGGCAAAAAGGGCAGTAAGTAAGTAAGTTGGCATATATTGTAAAACCTTACCTCTCTGTACTTTGTGAGCAGTAAAAATGCAATCAAATGAGTGGCCATCGGAGCAGTGCAATGATCACTTGCTGATAGAGAGACAATTTCAACAAGATTGTTAATTGTATAAATAGGAAACACTGATGAAAATTATTATCTATAAACATATACTAGAGATAAAAAGTACATGTACCCATGGATAAGCTTTCATAGTGTTGGCCAAATGGGCACAGAGTTATGATATTTTCAACTTCCCATGGCTTTTGATTAATAAAGGACACATTTTTTTTAGTCACTATAAAGAGGACTAATAATACAAAAGACTTTTAAACAATCAAACCAAACATTGGTGTAGATCTAATTATTGACCGCAAATAATGGATGCCACCAACATGTGAAAAATGCTACAGATGACAAACAGAACGATGATATATGTTAAGGAGTAGAATAAGTGGTCTTGTACAAATAAATGACAAGCATCTTTTCTATTCCTATCTTTGACCAAAGTCGACATCATGATCATTATTATTAACAAAAAAGTCAACAATTTTGTTGTATTTAGGCTAGGATGATATAAAAAAATTAAACCCTATAAAATTTATTATTATTATAAAAGGAACGTAAAGAGCTTACTGTAAACCACATGGTCTGCTAAAGCTTTCACTAACATCCTTGTACTTTCGGCCTCTCCGTTGGTTGAGAGTAGGGTGCTGGAGAAGTTGGGGTAGGATGCGCCATAGTCCAGTGAATGCCGACCCGGTGGTGTGGGCAGCGTGATGGGGTGGTATGGGTAAGCCTTCGCGTGTAGCATGAACTCCTGGAAAATCAATAGAAATTGTTAGCTTTCTCCTAAGGGCATCAGCATTTCTGTAATCGAATTTGTGCAATAGAACATTTGCAAATTTCAATAAAAATATTTTAAAATTTTGAAAGATTGCATGAAAATAAATGTATAGTATTTGCATCAAGGTTTAAAGCAGTAAAAAATTTGTTTTAGTTTTTAAGGATCAAAAAGACATGACATTTTTGTTTTACCTTCAGGGAGAAAGGTTGGGCAAAATCCACTCTTACACTGCCATATGTGTTGAAAAAGACTCTAAAAATTGCTTTTACAGCACCCATAAATGTCTCTTTGATCTTTGGCAAGCCCTGAAAAATACAGGAAAATGTTTGATTTATATAAAATCTTCAGATAGAGCAATTTAAAAAAAAGTATCTATTATTATATTACTGATATGCAAATATAAATTTCAGAAATTATGTGTTAGATAAAGTGTTCAAAATTTGAAGAAATGCACATTTAAATAAATATATATAATTTTTTTTTTTAAGAATTCATTTCACGATGGCTTCAATCTCAATCACTTGTTAGACTTACCATTTGCTCTCTACAATAGTTTCCATCAATAATTTTTTCATAACTAAATGTTACAGGGACAATAAAGGCATCTGAAATTTCACCTGTGAGAAGAGAGTATAAAAATGGAAACTATTAAGACAAAAACTCTCAAAAACAATATTAATGAATCAAACAATAACCTCTACTATAGCTGTCATTGCAGCAGCTCACAAAAATGATTTATATTGACGTGAAAGGTTAAACCAGAGGTAGATCTATAGCTCGACTCACTCCAACATAATTCTTTTGTAAAACTTAAAAGCGATTGAAAATAACTTTGAAAAGAGCAAGAAATAAAATAATAATATTTAAAGATATAGCTAAAATCTTTAGAATGAGACTTATTGATGACTCAGAAACTAAAAACACTAACTGAACAATGGTTGTTGTTTTTTGTATCACCAAATACATAACAATAAAGCCGAGCAAAAAAGGAATAAGAAATTCAACAAAGATTTTACATACTCGCATTAAATGCTTCCACAACAACAGAAAGAAGACCGCCCTTGGGGATCATGGATTTTCCTGTACGTGTGCGACCTCCCTCAATGAAAAACTCTAGTCCTTCTCCTTGACTCAACAATTTGGTCATGTACTGAAATAAACCACAAGATATATATTTTTACAATATGAACTTGCATTTAAATAGATTAAAACAAATAGGCGTCATTGCATAACTATATATATACCTTCTTGCACATATAGACCAGATACAATATTTAGTAAATATGTCTAAAAGTATATCACGGGAAAAATTAAACCTCCAACTTTTACCAATCTAAATTCTTAGAGACTTACTTAACATGCTAAGAAAAAAATATATGGATTTATAATCTAAAAGCTCCACCTGTTTCCTCAGTAAGCTAAAAATATAGACACAAAGAAATCTGCTCCTATGCGTCACGGAGCACCAGACTAAAGCTCCGTAATGCATTTTTTCATAATGGGTTGGATTGGATGATAAATGTTATCAATTAGATACCGCTCAAAGGTAAAGCTCTGAGACTTGTGGACATAGAAGGAAAGGAGGAAAACTATGGATTTCCACTAAGATTATGATCACTGAATCCTTTAGTAATTACTTCAACAATCCTTTTATTAAATTTATTATTAACAAAACAGTTGAATCAGGCAAAACCACAAGAATTTCAATTGAAAATGCTATAAACATTACCTCATGGAGCAATGCCCTGTATATCATGTCTTTTTTGTTCCGGTTTGAGTCCAAACGTCTTCGGATAAAAAATCCTCCCAGCCATCTCATAAGAAGACTATTTTGAGAAAGTGAAAAATATAATACATTACATAAGATATAACATTTTTTGTTAGATTTATCACTGGTTTTGAGAAGTCGATAAAATTTGGAAATTTTTGGGGGGCCACCTAATACATTTTCATAATTAGGGCACTGTTGTTGCAATGGCAAGGACGTTGGCCCACCTTTGTAAAGTTACTTGGTCTGATACTCAGGATTGACACATTGTTTTAAGGCCCTCTGTGTCAACATAACATTGAATGGCAATCTAAGGCTCTTGAATCATGACAAGGAAAGCTATGGCAGCCTTTACCCATGGTTCCCATTGCTTTGTCAAGTTTGGGTCTAACTTAACTTTACTTTTTAATAGATAACAGATCATTGAAATGCATTTCCTCTGTACTTAAATTTAATGTAACAAATTGTTTGCTTTTGTTTGGTTGGGTTTTTTGCACTTTTTTATTTTATATATTTGACAGATTGTACTTTTTAAAAAGGGCTATACATACTTGAAAAAGGGGATGTTCATGTTGTCACCAGCTGCTACGAAAGGAGCCCTAATGTCATAGTGCCACAGAATGAGTGTTACCAAAATGTAATCAAGATGGCTTCGGTGCAAGGGAAGATAGATCATGGGAACGTTTCTCTGATAAAAAAAAAGGAAAAAAAGAAGAAGAAAAAAACACTTGAGAGATATGTCAGGGCTAAACATACAAATGTAAAATCCGGTTGCTATTTCTCAAAAACACTTAACAGACTCTTATTTCTTCCGTTTCTTTGACACAAAATAAAAACACTAAACCTGATTTCAAACCAGTACTCACTAGTCTTTAACTTTTCCAATCATTATAATAGACAGAAGAAAAACAAGAAAAGTAGGGTGAGACAAAGTTAAAGGAAAAAAAAAAATAGGGGATATACCAGGTAGTTAAATATAAAAGTTTTTTTGCAAATACATAGGTCATATCATAACATCATATCAAGTCTGATCTATGAAAACTAAGAGGAAGAAAGAAACATTTGTTTGCTCCAGAAAGAAAATGACATGTTGAAAATAAAATGAGGAAATAAAGAAATGAACTGAAAACAGTACCATCTGAACAATTCAATATTTTCTCCTAAAGTCTACATTGATAATTAGATTGTATCGATTTCCTAATTTTTAAACACAGAGAAGGAAACATGACGAAGAAAATTCAATATGCTTCTCTAACCTTGCTTGCCTCTTTCACCATCATCATCTGGCCCCTGCAAACTTGAACACTATGCAGGAACTTTGAAAGATACTTGGTCAAAAACCATGCTGTTACTCTGAGGGAAATAATTCAACAAACAACAAATGAGCATTTCATGTTGGTGCAGGTTAAAAACTAATCATGTTTATATATTCAGGTATTGATAGAAGCATTGGAAAATAAACAACAAACACATGAGATCTGTAAGCAATGGGTAAAAATTATTGATGTATATTTTTACTAAGGTGTTTATGCAAATTGAAAAAAAAATTAAACCCCATTTTATTTTATTTATCTGATCCTACCTAACTTAATTGTGAAAAATAAGCAATTGACACTTAGCCCAAAATTTACTTCTATAACAGTTTTTGATCATGTCATACATAATAATTCCAGATCCAAGAAAATAGTTTTGTCAAACTAGGAATTGCTCAATCCAAATTTTTCTTAATTGACTTAAAATGATATGTGATGGTAATACCAACACTTCTTCAAGGGAATCAAACTGGGGATAGGCACCGATGTAATTTATCTTAAATAAAGAACAATTTTTTTAAATGTTCAAGACCTTAGTTAATAAAAAAAAAAAAGGATGACACAGAGGCTTTCATTCTCATTTTGCAGGCACAAAATTTTTTCGAGAGGCGCTATTTGTTTTGGTGAAGCGTTAAATCAACATTTGACACTTAGCCCCCAAAATACTTTTATCATAATTTTTGATGATCCAATACATAATAATGTGAAGGATATAGTTAGTTTTTAAATGAAGAATCATTTTATCCAACTTCCCCATCCTCAGTAAAATGGACTTAAATTAATAAGTGATGGTAAGTCTAATGATAATACTAACATAGTAAAAACTTATAGGTGCTTTCAAATCTAGAAATGTTCTTTACATCACACTCAGGAGTGGGCAAATTTTTTTTTATTTAGCATACAAAGAACAATTTTTTGCATTTTAAAACCTTACTTGATGAAAAAGGATGACACAGAGGCTTTCATCCTCCTCATTGTGCTGGCACAATTTTTCTCGAGAAGCGCTATTTGCTTTGGCAATGCATCCATGTCACCTGAAGATCATAAATGATTTTACCAGTTACAACTTCCACTACATCATGTAGAAGATAAAAACATAACAGCAGATAAAGATATAAAATATTAAGTCATGATTTGATTAAAGTATTTGTAAACTTCAGACCCACATTCTTAAGTCTAAAGTATAGTTTCATAAACTTTAAAACTGGTTTTTGGAAACCAGTGTGCTCTGCATAAGTTTTCCATCAAAATGTGAATTTACTTTTATTTTTAGTACATCAGGACACCTATGGGCTAATGCTCCAGCCAAACACATTCGGTTGAAGATAAATTTAAAAAAATTACTATTCCAATTATACATCTCCTCAAGAAAATAGACTGGAAAAGAACAAAAGGAGAAACATCCGTTACATGCGGTTTAATATTGACAAGAGTATAAAAATTGTAACTGTGCAAGGGGAAAATTTTACATGAAACTTTGAAAATGCACTTTAGATACACCTGCAAACTAATGATTTGTTAGTGAGTAAATCACTTTCATAACCAATGACCCAGTCTCTTCTAGAAATTATCATATGTTAAATGTGAAGTTCAAAAGATGCTTAAAAAAATATATTTATTTTTGTGATGAGCATGACTCCTCATGAGAACTTAACATTTTAATTTCCTATACCCACCTTTCGTTATCTGTCTTGCAGTTTCTTCAATAGCAATTAACACTCTGCAGATAAATATCAGGAAGAAAAGATATTGTTACTCAAACAATATCTAAATGACATACAGGATGTTTATTTTAAAAATAATTCTACAAAAAAAAAAAAGTATCAAATATGTACTCTTTGGTTAGGAGATATCAAAGCTCTCTAGTTTAACCACTTGAATGCGGTGAGGTAAAATTCGACCCGACAAAACCCTCTTTAATTTTTGTGTTTTTGCTTGTTTCCATTCCCGATATCCCTTCCCATAATTTACGCATAATTTTGAGACGATTCTTGATGGTTTGAATGGCTCGTTCAAATACACCATTGCTTTGAGGGTTGCGTGGCTTTTAGCAAAATTTTGGAACTGCAGGCTAGCAAAAGACTATGACATAGGGTTTTCTTTGTGTCGCAATGACAGACTTCATCTTGATGATCACGTGTCTGCGAGATCGGTCTGAATATTCTTATTTCCCGCCACTTTGAGTAGTAGTCTGTTACCGCTATGTAGTTTTTGCCTTTAAGATGGAACAGGTGGGCAGCTACTCGCGACCAGGGTGGGTTTGGGCATTGAGACGGGAGAAGTGGTTCTTTGATGTCTGGTCTCAGTTTAGCATAGGTCATACATTTTTTTATTATGTTTTGTATTTCGCTGGTGATATTAGACCACCCTACTGAATTCTGTGCCAGAGCTCTGCATTTGGTAGTGCCATGATGGCTTTCATGAAGTCTGTTGAGGAACAATTCTGCCTTTCAACGTCACAGTATTTACGAACTTCAGCAGTCTGTGTCAGACTTTTGGTGGCGAGTTATCTGTTCTATTATGTCTGCCACACTGGGATCTCTTGATGGAGTCTAGTAGAGAGAAAGTGTCAGCTGTTATTCAGTTCTTTCCAGAAACAGGAACAACTTCTGGATTAAACCGGGCAAGTCATAGGCGGAATCGCAGGATATTAAAACACATTAAAAACACCATTCAATTAGCAAAATTTATGTCTCCCTTTGGTTTTACTTTCATATTTTGAAAAAACCTTTTTTCGATAACTTTGACCCCCAGTCAAGGCTATCTGAAACAAGGCTGCTTGGTCGACGTAAACACAGGCAGCGAGTGGGCCTATTGCTGAGTGGGCCTGAGATGTCTGAGATAGACTACCAGTGCTAGGTCTTGGATATGTCCTAGATTTTAGTAGTACTTGGTCAGCCGTGCCGAGAGCCAAATCTAGATTCTAAACTTGACCCTTACCAGGAAATAGATTTAGATTATTCTGTTCTTCATTACACCTATGAACATCAAAAATGAGGGGTAAAAAGGATTGGAGATTGAAAGAGGATGTGTGAGTTTGGGTGAGAGAGAAATTATTTTCTTTAAAAACAAATCAAACGTTAAAAAGATGTGTCAGAGCGAATGGGAGCAGAGTTCAATTATAATTTGTGTAAGGTTTTGTAAGATTAAAAAAAAAACCAACAAAACGCACATACACAATGGAGTAGAGATCTTTGTAAACTGTGGGATGAGACACTATGGGACACAATAGAGAGATAGTTTGAGTGAATCGTGATAACTGTTAAGTCGAAATAAAACAAAGTAATAATAAATAGATGAAATTTAATGTGATCACACAAAATAATAATAATAGGTATAATAAGGTGATATAATTATACATTTACTAATATATAGACAAACAAAAAAGCAGCAGCAGCAGTAGTAGTTGTGGTAGTTATAGTAGTAGTAGCTGTAATTGTGATTAATTTAGTAAATATTCTTGCCATAGTTTTTGTAATTGATGTTGTAACATCATAAGTAATATTATTATCATCTTACTGTTCATAGTGATGTCATCATAGGTTTGTCTACAATCAATATCAAAAATATTATTATAAGCCAGTTACAAAACTAATAATAAAAGTATATAAGCATACTGTAAAAATACTTTTCTTTGGTTGCATTGTTCTTTTAAGTGACATTATTATGATTGATTATCAACAGTAAAAATTATTCAGTGGAATCCACTTTAGAAAAACCTCCTGGGCACAGCCTCAAAAGTATTTGTCCCAAGTTTAAATTAAACAATGATTTTGAAGTTGATTAAAAGGGAGTTGGTGCCACTGAAAAAAATGCAAAACAATAATTTATCTCTAACAAGTTTACCTTAAGAGGATTCCACTTTACTTTCATATAACTATCTATATTACAAACTTTAAAAAGGAGAAAAAAACAACTGCAGTTTAAGAAAATATGGAAAGAGCAGGATAGTTTCTAAGAAGTAAAAAAGTGCTGCACCTCAGTTGCAATTTTTATTTGGCACGCAATATTAACAGAAATTTTACCAGCGCAGCAGGGAAAGGCATGCGGATGGAAAGCGCTGAATGCGATTTATACGCTTTTTTTAAAACAGAAAAGTACACTACTTGCAATAGGATAATCTTTTTTTGAAGGATATATATTTAAAAATAGACTCAAAATAGAGAGAATCACCATAAGAGACATGCAAAATAGCAATAAGACAGTTAGACTTCTGTATTGACCTGACCAATTAAATAAGTATCTATTTAGTTACAGTGTATTCAGATTATTGGCTGATTAAATAGACTCTGATAGTTTTACATTATCTACAGCCTTCATTCTATGTATTAGCGAATTCTAGACTTCTGCAAGATCTAAATTGATCTAACTACCTACCCATAATTATTTATTAAAATATCGACCGAGACTTAGTAAATGCTAGATTGGTGTCAAATTTTAGCCATGTTCTAAACTTCAATCTAGTCAGTGGCCAAGACCATTAGAATCTACATTTAGATCTAAGAATAACCATCTAGAATCTAGATCTCTAGATCTCGTAGAATTTAATCGTCTATTTTAGATTTAAAAATACATGTAAAAAGATAGCCTTTACTGTATATATGTATCATCTAGGCCTATATAAAACTAATGTGCACTATAATTGATCAAGATTTCGGTACTCTGTATTCCGTAATTTAAATGTTCCCTGATATACTGACCATTGTTGAAATCTCACAAGGAACAGCACTGTCTTACCGTCTTATCTAGACCTAGATCTAGTCTAGTAAAGCTCAAATTGGTTTCACGAAAATCACAGCAGAAAATAGATATAGATTCTAAACTTGGATCTAATCCTGATCTACATTATAGACATCAGAAAAAACCAACACAATGAAGATAAATAATTTGCAAAATATCCAGAGAGGGACAAGGATTGTTTGCTTCCAAAAGCCAGACTGCGCTATGTACTGTGTACTAGTTATCTAGTTCAAGTTTACCATGGGGGGCAGTGAGTGAGCCGAGGTTAGGCTAACTCAACTCTTTGTTGTGAGTGGGGAAAAGTTCCTTCTCTCTGGTATCCTCGTTCCCAGTAAAAAAACGTGGTTTTCTCAATTCAAGCCTTGATGCAAAACGTCTCATTTTATACTTGTAATGTAGGATGACCATTTTAATCTCCATTTCCTGATCAATAACTAACATCCCAGGTAGGAAACAGTGTAACTAGTTAGACAGAAGAGACAGTGTCGATCCTTTGCAAAGTTTCAATCTCAAACATTTTGTTAACACCAGTCGCACCTACCTTGGGCTGGTTATCACAGATCTGGTAATGTTGGGATATGTTTTAAACAATGGTCTGTTGATAGCGTACACTTCAGTTGGAAAAGATCTTGCCAGTAAACCAGAATTTCTGAGAGAAGAGATAAGTAGTTGTTATATCAATTCTGGGAAACTCTGCTAAACTCTTTACACATTAAGATGATCTATGTATGTTCTTTTCTAGTGATTACATTGCAAATTCAAGCAAGGTAAGGAAACTGTAGACAATAACCAATAATAAATCTCGTTAAAAATAAAATTGACAGTGGTCTCTACATAACATCACTTTGGTCAGAAGTCAATTTTTAGTGTAAAAAGAGAGGTTGTTTCTAAATATACAACTTGCAACAATTGTAACTAAATTTTCGCACCACTAAGGAATCCCAAGTATGTGAGATGATGAAAGTTGGACAAATCACAGTGTGAACAAACTTTCAATTTAATCCAAAAAGGGTCTGCACTGTCCTATCTGTGTGGCTAACATTATGTTACACTTCTTTTTGATATTCCCAGAAACTATGCCATGCATGCAACGGCTGACTATAACCTTTTTAGTTACCCAAAACTTACAATAACTCTGTCCTGACATCTAGAATATTGCGCATTCCCATATCTCTCAGGCCACCATTCATGAAGTCCTTCTGTTTGAATAGAAATTGAGAAAACAGACATTGTGATACATGTGGAAACTCAACTTACCATTAATTTCACCGCATAATCACAACAAAATTTATGAAAAATATGATTTATTTATCAATATATATTGTCCTTTTTATAAACATTAAATTTTTTTTATCACTTTTGGTGTTCTCCTTCTCATTATTATTATTATTATTTCAGTTTGACATAGACACCATCGGAGCTTTCAAGATGACACCATCGTTTCAACCGGAGCATTTTACAACTAACAGGCCGTTGATGGGTGCTTGCTGCTCTTGCATGCCAAGAAGTCAGGTAACAAAAATTATTTGCACTAAGGCAGAGCACTATTTAACTAGCAGCGGCAGTGAAAATAAACTGATTTCGTTCACATACGGTTTGAGCAATAAATAAGCAGACACCTGACAAGTCGGCAAAGACCACTATCTCAGGAGGGATCATCGGGAGGTTTATGACTTTACACCCGATGCAGGTTTTGGTCAATTGCGTGTTAGGAATTTTTGGGATAACTTTTCAAAACTCAACACTTTATTTTATTGTGCAGTTTAAATCATGCAGATGAAATCATTGTTTTATTTTTATAAGGTATAAACATTTCTGAGGAACCAAATTTTGAAGAAAAAGAAAATCCTCTACGCAGACCAATTATATTAGTTCCAAATGAGTCATTTTAGACTTTAATTCTTTAGATCATAATATATGTATTTTTCTACTTTCTTTGAACAAAATGATGCACATTTGAGTCTATTTTTAAATATATATCCTTCAAAAAAAGATTATCCTATTGCAAGTAGTGTACTTTTCTGTTTTAAAAAAAGCGTATAAATCGCATTCAGCGCTTTCCATCCGCATGCCTTTCCCTGCTGCGCTGGTAAAATTTCTGTTAATATTGCGTGCCAAATAAAAATTGCAACTGAGGTGCAGCACTTTTTTACTTCTTAGAAACTATCCTGCTCTTTCCATATTTTCTTAAACTGCAGTTGTTTTTTTCTCCTTTTTAAAGTTTGTAATATAGATAGTTATATGAAAGTAAAGTGGAATCCTCTTAAGGTAAACTTGTTAGAGATAAATTATTGTTTTGCATTTTTTTCAGTGGCACCAACTCCCTTTTAATCAACTTCAAAATCATTGTTTAATTTAAACTTGGGACAAATACTTTTGAGGCTGTGCCCAGGAGGTTTTTCTAAAGTGGATTCCACTGAATAATTTTTACTGTTGATAATCAATCATAATAATGTCACTTAAAAGAACAATGCAACCAAAGAAAAGTATTTTTACAGTATGCTTATATACTTTTATTATTAGTTTTGTAACTGGCTTATAATAATATTTTTGATATTGATTGTAGACAAACCTATGATGACATCACTATGAACAGTAAGATGATAATAATATTACTTATGATGTTACAACATCAATTACAAAAACTATGGCAAGAATATTTACTAAATTAATCACAATTACAGCTACTACTACTATAACTACCACAACTACTACTGCTGCTGCTGCTGCTCCTACTACTATTACTACATAATAATAATAATAATAATAATAATAAATAATAATAATAATAATATAAAAAAAAAATAGTCGTCAATCGTTTAAATTGTTCAACTTGATTCTTTACTCTAACTTGACACAAAAACTTGAAAAATGAAACAATGCAAAATTCAACACCTTGTTTGACAAACTACATCAATTAAACTTTTTAACAACATCTGGTAAAAAGACATGATATGAAATAGACAATACATATAAGGTTGGTTGGTTGGTTTTAACGTCCAACATCAGCAACTTAAGGCTATCTCGTGGACGGGCCCCAAAGACGGACGTCTGCCAATTTTATGTGCTGCCACACACGAGACAGGGTGGGGATACCATGACTCCTGTTCAGCCGGTCACATTATACTGACACCGACCCAACCAGTAGGGATTGCAACAGCCAGGATTCGAACTCGGGACCTTTTGCGTCGGAAGCCGACGTTCCACCCCTGGACCACCGCGCCCCCCTACATATAAGGTAATGTAAAAAAAAGAAAGACAATGAAGGCTATATAATATAACTGTCTTTTTTTTATTAAATGAAAAGGTTTGCACTCTGACTCACCCTTGTCTCAGCATCAATGTTTGTTGTTCTTCTTCTAAATAACCTACGCTGTGGTTGAAATTGGGAAGGACCTCCACCTAGATTACGCATTTTTCCTGACATGACTGCACTTGCAGCTTGCTTAGTCCCTCACACTAAGCTTTTCAAATCCAATTCCAAATTCCTGTAAAAATCAATTGATAAATATGTGAGTGAAATGAAAGCTACCATGATTGATAACCCTGATGGGCCTTAATTTTGAACAAAGTCATAAAATCTTTGTAAGAGGTCCAAGAACACGCCAGAATCTATTATATAGAATCTAATTATTTATGATCTAATATTTTTAATTATGCTTTTTTAAAATTTAGGCTGTGGATTGTATAGAATCTAGATCTAGAATCTAGATCTAGACATACACAAGATATTTGTGAATTTATAAATGCGACTAACAGCATACATCTAGAGATAGTAGATCTAGAATCTAGATCTAGATCTAGATAGATCTATTGCTTTTCCAAACAAAATAATCTAGATATTCTAGAGATCTCATAGGCTAGACCAAACTGACTCAACAAGACAAGCAAGTGAAATAGTGTAGTAAATGTATTGCAAATAAATATCTAGATTCTAGATCTCTAGGTCTAGATATTAGGCTAGATTTACTATGTATCTAGTCACTCACCTACTTAATACATTTAGATCTAGATCTAGAATCTAGATAGATCTAGATCTAGATCTAGATCTAGATTTAGTCTCGAGATTTCCTAGAATCTGCATGGCTTCGGAAACATTAACGGCAAACATGGGAATGTTCATCTAATTTGATAGATCAACTCACCGTGTTCTGATCGTGAAATGCATAATTATCTTAATCTAGATCTATATCTTGAGATTCCTGTTTAATTCTCGATTGTACTCCGGATAAAAAATTAAAAAAGCAGTCAGGCAGAGGTCATTTGCAACAATCATAAACAGCCGCAGCCCGCAGACAATTTTCATCAGCATGAAAATTTTGGAAAGTTTATCGTCAGCAATGTACTGCTCATTTCATAGCCCACTATCCCTTTCCAGTTTCTGTATGGTTAGCCTTGCGCGACTGTCAACATCATGTAAAGTACAAAGTACATGAAAACACTTTTTGTAAACATTGAAAAGTTTATCTTGCGGTGAAAAGTGGGGAAATGCGAAAAATACCCTACAAGAAGTACAAGATCTTGATCTACCAGCTGTTTTCTAAGTCTTTATGTAGATCTAGATCTAAATCACAGAATGTTTAGAATCTTCATAAATATCTGCATGTACAACGTATGATCTACATTAGAAGGCAATGATTATCTAAACCACATACATAAAAAGATGAATAAGTGGATAAAAATACTAAACCTTGTTGATTGTACAGCAGATCTAGATTATATAATTCTATAAATACCTTACATAAGACCCAACATTTCTGCCCTCTCATCCCTCTTTGCATACCATATAGATCTAGGTGCTCCTTAAATAGAGCCTAGATCTTTCAAGATTTAGGTTGTTGTTGTTGTTGTTTTTTCAATATATTATCACTAGAAAGTCTGGCTAATATTTTTGCAGTACCACAATTCAATGGCTGGCGTCGGAAAAGTTACAGTTTGCCTCATACAAGGTAGATCTAGGCTTCAGTTTCTATATCAACACTAATTAAAAGCTACCAGTACGTCGGCTAAAACCCAGAGAGCCGTCAAAGTTTGATAAAGACTGGAAATTACATTTATAAAATATTTTTTTTCTTAGAACTTACTCTAAGTGTTGTTGTTTTTTATTCGCTTAAAATATCTTCATTTGGGAGAGAGTATCTGACTAGATTTCTAGTTAGACATTTTTTTCTACTTCTATTAAAATCTTTTTAATACTTTTCACTTACCCAGCGTGTGAAAGCTAAAATTTAATACAGGTTTGTATATAGTTTTTAATCTTATTTTGGGTTACCTCTCGTTTTTAACTGTATTTTGAGCTGCCTTCTATTGTTAAATTGATACAAATTTAATAATGATAATTATGTAAATATAAACTACATTTATTAAACGCCTTCCATTTTACAATATATCTCAAAACACTTTATAGGGTATAAACTAAATTTATTTATAAACATATTCAATTAAGCGCCTTCCATTTTACAATATTAAAAATCTGAAAGCGCTTTATATATGGTATAAGCTAAATTTATAAACATATGCAATCAAATACACACCAAATCAATCTGTAAAATGTCATGCAATAAAATATCTTAATTAAACATTATCTGTAAATGACATGCAATAAACAAACTTTCATGAACAAATGTAAGTAAAAATGTATCTGTAAATATCATGCAGTATATATTTAAAAAAATAAGCTTAATTTTTGCTCACCTCTACAAGTTTAACTGCAGCACCGATCTTCTTAAAACTTTGCATGAATATAGCTCTATTTCTTTAGATCCGATATGCAGTCTTCTGTGGTCTTAATTAACAAGTTTAGATGTTTTATATTTAAAGCATTGTATATCTGCGTACTGGTAGAATTTCAGACTCAGGGACTGTAATTATTTATTATCTTTGACGAGGGCTGCAGGTAAATAGAAAAAAGAATGGGACCTAAAACGGAACCCTGTGGAACACTGAAGGGTAAAATAACTTCTTCAGAATAAAATGTTCCAACTTTTACACAAAGAGTCTGAGATTTTAAATAAGATTCAAACCATGCAGGTGCATTTCCTGTAATGATAATATTAATTTTTAGATGATTTAACAGAATTTCATGGTCTATTGTATCAAATGCTGCACTTAACTCTAAAAGGCCCAGCAAGCAGACATTTCCAGAGCCAAGACTGAACATTAATATCTTTGATAACACGTAAAAGAGCAGTTTCAAGAGAATGTAGAGCTCTTTGCAGATTGAAAAGTGTCTCTAAGTTTATTTATATCACAATTTCATCAAAGATATGCATCTATAGCCAATACTGATAAATAAGCAAAGCCGCAAGAAGTCTGTACAAAATGATTTTAAAATTGTGTCCAATATTTGATAAGTTTTCAGTGTCAATGGTAATGCGAGCATCAGCAAGTGGAAAGAGGTACCCAGTTTTTATCACATTTTATTAAAAAAAAAATTAATAATGTTGACCGTTGCAATTAAAAAGTTCAGATATAAAAGATGTATCATGAAAATGTGCCATACTGTTGTTTAGGTGCCAGTAGGGGCATAGGTGCCCAGTATTGTCGGAGCCTGATTGCAAGAGAGAATGTCCAAGTCATAGCTTCTTGCCGGAGACCTGAGGCTTCTGAGGAACTTTTGGAACTGAAAAAACGTCACCCAAACAACTTGCTCATCTTGCCTCTTGATGTTACTAAAGAAGATACCATAGCATGTGCAGCATCCCATGTAGAGAAACAGTGAGTAATATAATATACTTTTTATGTACACAAATCTAACGAACAAAAATAGATGACTTTTGTTCATTTCTTACAACACGTGAAGTTAGTAATAGCCTACTATATTTTGTTGCTGTTAAAATAAGTATTCATTACTATGGTTTCAGTTTGATTTTCATGGAGAAAAGAAATATATCATGAAACGTTGTTTTAAAAAATTGAACAAAAACCATGAGTTCGAATTTTTTTTTTATGGATGTTTACATCTTTAATTTAGTTATTTGACAAAGCAAGTGTCTGCAAGTACTCGTATTTAGCGGACCTTGCACGTTGTAAAGCTTTAAATTAATTCGAATTTAAATGCTCATTTGAATATTAATGTTTACACCAGTATTGCTACACCTGGGGGTTGCGGTGGCCCTGGGGAAAAACATTGGCTTTCGACGCAAAAGGTCCAGGTTCTAACCCTAGCGATTCCGCTCCCTACTGGTTGGGTCGATGTCAGTTTAATGTGACCGGCTGAGACAGGAGTCATGGCATCGTGTGTGGCAGCACATAAAAATGTCAGACGTCAGTCTTGGGGCCCGTCAACAATATAGTCTATATAGTGCTGATGTTGGACGTTAAAAGCCAACTCAGCAACTCTACATCTATACCTACAAATATTGATCTAGATATATGCTTTTAACATTACCTTCCACAGCTTTGAGATCCTAAGCAATAGTTGCATAGCTCTCATTTTAATGATATTCTAAAAGATGATGAAATAACCATGGTTCATTTACTGACAATTGACATTAATTAAGCTCATCACATATGCACGTCTCATTACCTTAAGTATGTTTGTCTGTTTAAGGTATGGAAAATTAGATTTACTCATCAATACAGCTGCAATCTTGCATCCATCCGGAAAAGGGGAAACAAGCCTCAAAACTACCTCAGCAGAGGTAACCATTTGTAATATCCCATATTAAAATGGATTTACACCATTTTGAAACTTTCAAAATTTGAACAATAATTGCCCTTATGTATCTTTTTTTTTAACCCTTTTCAATGCAAGCTTGATATTTTGGAATATTGACTACTAGACCTTAATATAATGAACTTAGATGCATTTAATAACATTTTTTTAACATTCTTAAGATTCAAATAAAACTGCGCTGTAAAAAAACGACTCTTTGCTGATTAGTGAAAACTAGTTAGTGAGTGTACAGACCCTTCTTTGTAGTTGTTGGGTTTTTTTTTTTTATTATGTTATCCATATTTGTTGGATGCCCAAGAGCCATTGAGTAACTCATAAAATGAATAATTATGTTGTAAAGGAACAATATCCTTGGCCTTCTCATTAATTACAGTCAAATTGACTAAAACCTTCTCATTCTATAGTAGCTTTTCAAGGTTTAGCTACTCTCTTAATTTGAACATTACAACATAAAATATTTTAAACGTTGCTACTCAGTGATAAATTGACAAGTAATAATTGCAGGATGATAATGATCTTTTTTGAGATATTTAATGCATACAAAATTAAAAGTGACCTGTGCCTTGGGAGAGTTTGCACAGAAAAAATATCTTGAAATTTGCTATAAATTTTTCCATAATTTATAAGCGTGAGAGAGGTGAGAGAAACGGATTGTAAAATATAATTTCTGATAACCCAACATAGCTTTACCGTTGTTTACTATCTACTCAGATACTTCATTAAGCTATTCGACTATTGCCAATTGCATTATTTCATTTTTCTCTGCAGGACATGTTGCAAACATTTCAAACTAACACGGTTGGACCCTTAATGGTAGCCAAACATTTTGCGAAATTAATGTCCAAAGGCGAGGGTTTGATCGGGACTCAGAGTGGGGATGGATCACAGATGCATGCATCTGTACTAGTGAACATGAGTGCCAAAGTGGGATCGATTACTGATAATGGTGAGAGATGATTTTGGTTAAATCTTGTAATGCAAGATGAATGCATGTCACGGGTTATATACCCTTGACATTTTTCAAAACACTTAATGGTATAACCATGATCAAAATATATATGATTTACTACTAAAAATGACTTGATTATACTAATATAAGTTTTATATATATGTATTTTGTTTCTGTAACAATTACATTAACTTCTCAGTGCTATTGTAACTTTTGTTTTAATGATAGACATTCTAGATATTGTTAGTAAGATTGTTTGTAAAAACAACAGAAACCTGAAGTTAGAATCAGGATGCCAAGTTTAGTAGTAAAATGATAGCTATATTTCCGTATGGTATAGAAGATTGAAGTCGAAGTACTGCAAGTTATAAGTACTGCAATGAAACTCACATACACACGTGAAATGCAGGATAGTGTTCTACACTATGTTTTGTTTGATGTAACAATGTAGCCTTCGAGACTTAACCATAGTAGTACTGGTGTAAGGGGGGTGACCAAAAAAAGTTGGTTTTTTTTTTTTAATTTTAATTATGGTCTTTATACAATTGTATGTTTTTCCCCTTTAAATTAGGTTTGGGATGTGTTAAATTATTAGATTGTATTTAATCTATATGACTTAATACATATCTCATTCTGTCTCTCCTGTTTAGGTCTGGGAGGTTGGTACAGTTATCGCATGTCTAAGGCAGCACTGAATATGGCCACTAAGAATCTGAGTATCGAGTTGGGGAGAGGTCATCGCAAAACTGTGTGCATATCTCTTCATCCCGGCACTGTTGACACAGACCTCTCAAGACCTTACCATAAAAATGTGAAAACCTTATTCTCCACTCAACAGTCAGTTGATAAGATGTTAGAAGTTATTGATAGTTTAAGTATGTCTGATTCAGGTAAATTTTTCTTGTATGATGGTTCTGTGTTTCCCTTTTAGTTATATAATCAGTATTTTATGTAATTAAAAATGTGTTATACTTATACAATAAGAATGTGATTTACACAGATCTCGATATTATTTTACATGAAATAAAGTTTATAAAATAATTGATTTGATGACTTGTTTTTTGATATTTTGATTTAAATATTTTGAATATTTTCTTTTCTATAATGTTCATTGATGAATATTAAATTGGGATGAGAATAAAGATGTAAATCAGAAATTGAATATGTCATAGCTTCACACCTATAATAGTTTAGACACTGCATTATGTCGCATTGTTGAGGAGAACCTTTAACAGCTCCTTGACAACTTATATTTTAGAGAGTTGGTTTCTTTCATAACATCCAACGTAAGCCTAGACTATGTTGTGGATGGGTCTGACAATTTTACAAGTTGACACACATAGACAGGGTTTCAGCCAGCCTTGTTATATTCACTGACCCAACTAGTATGTTGGGGGCGCAGTGGCGTTGGGGTAGAACATCGGCTTCCGACGCATAAAGTTCGGTTTCGAGCCCTGGCAATTTCGCTCCCTACTGGTTGGGTCGGTGTCAGTTTAATGTGATCGGCTTAACGCTTAGACAAGAGTCATGGCACCCCCGCCCTGTCCCGTGTGTGGCAATACATAAAATTGTCAGACGTCAGTCTTGGGGTCCGTCCACAATATAGCCTATATAGTGCTGATTTTGGACGTTAAAACCAACTCAACTCAACCCAACTAGTATAAAACTCACTGGAAATCAAACCTTGGTTTAGAGAGTATTAGCAAAATAAAAAATACACAATTAGATGAAAGAGCTAATTTTTTTTTTTTTTTGTGGCAGTGTTCTACTGTGTACCTGGCATAAATTATAATGAGAGTTAAGTTATTTTTATTTATTTAAGAGTTTTTTCAGAACTATATATCAAACAATTTCTTTTCATCATTAAATTGGTCGAATTATTTAATATTAATCCCATTCTGTATTTAGACAAAAGATACATTTGAATTAAAACAATTGGTTTTAAGGACTACAGTAAAACGTGACTACAGCTACGGAATATTCCAATTTTGAACACATTATCTCCCTTTTTAACATTAAATTAAGGTGACCCGTGACCCTTAAAATAAGCTTTCACTAATTCATTGGTTTCCTGCTGTTTTTCACAGCCATTTTTTTGTGTAGAGTTGAGACCACCTAGACCTAACAGTAACACCAGTAATCCCCCTCCCGACCCAATATAGATGTTACTGTGCTGATGTGCTGTAAAAACTGTCTCAGAGTCTCCCTATCTCCACCTCATTCATCACTGGGCTGACCAATCCCCTTGCCATATCTTGGACTGCATGCATGCCTGTTGAACACCTCTTCGCGGACTGTATTTTTACACACTGTACCATACGACACATTTGCATCCTTTGTCTAGACCTAGCCTGTTGTGTGGGAGACTGGCCCCAAACATTGCTGTAAGAGTTGCTTGACCATTATTTTAGGGGACCAAGTTCGCTCAGTCCTCCCGTGTATCCAAATTCACCATTTCCATGTCCAGTTAAAGCCACGCACAAGTTATAGGTTTATATAGTGGAAAAAAATGAGATTCTTGAAATGTCCCGCTGAAGCAGGTGTCTGTGTAGGTATGCACCACTGTATTTATCTGGATATCTCAATCAATTCTTGCCCATTCAACAAACGCTCTAATTGAAAGTGTCTTGTGTACACACCAAAAAAAAAAACCAACAACCAATAATCCCATATAAAAACTGTCCAGTCTTTTGATATATAAAAGAATGGTTACTTGTGCCTTAGTTTTTCAAGCCATATTAAATCAAGGAATATGTTATAAATTTAATTCTATAGAAATTCAATTCAGTGATCTTTTCAATATAAGAATAGGAAGGCTCTACTTCTACACTCAGAAGGCACTAATGCGCATAACCATTTAATGTCTATACGTGTAGTCAGTTTTTTCAGACTCTGACAGTACCGGTACTGTTCACTCCACCTACAGAGTTGTGCAGACTCTTACAGCATATAGTTACCTTATTGTAACTGACTAAAGGTGACTTCCTAGATACTGCCTTTCACTTAGTGTCCATTCAAGGCCTTGACTAAGCTTTATATTTTGTTTTATCAAAACAGGCCTTTCATATTTAAGGAGGTTTAGATTTTTTTGCTGTTGTTGAAAATATTAAACAAGGCAAGTTCAAGCATGATGCAAAAAAAATCACTTTTACTTATTGCATTTACACAAATGAAACCCTAAATATTTTATATACACACAAAAAAAGACTCATATCAATGCCATATTCATTATTGTATTATACAACTAGAAGTTATCAAAAAGCTTTATTCTTCACTTTGTGCTGCAGTACAGTTCAGCATTTTTGTAAAAGACCAATTTGATCGATCTCTCAGAGTCAAAATCAGCGTAATAAAAATGTGGTTTCAGAGGTGTGATGATTTATCCATCACTTGTTAAGATGTACATGTACTTTAGATTACTCAAAGCAGCTTTGTGAATCCCTTACATTTACAATGGATAATAGTGTGATGCATAAATCCAGTCTCTTTCTCTACTAAAACAGGATTTTAGTCATCAATATCAATAAAATGTATCTTGTTCTTAGATTATTTTGTTTCAGTTTTTGCCCTTGGATAAGCAAACTATACCTATTTCGAAAGAAACCTGATAAACATTTTTGAATGACCAGCATGGAAATATTTCTAACAATAAATGTGTGCTATCGTCTCTTATTTTTCAGATATATTATCACACCTTTTTTTAGTATTTGGTAGATGATCATTTTTTATAAAAGTTTGCTTTAAAGTTAACTCTAAAGTGAAACAAAGGAGTGCATCAAATGCCTATGATAAGCTGGGTGAGTGAATGAGTTTGTTTTTACGGCACGTCAGCATTCTTACGGCTATATTGTGCCCATGATGTTCTGAGACAGTTTAGTAGCAACGGTGACTCTTGTATCTCTCTGAGTGGTAAAAGCATACAAGTTGTGCACATAAAGTAAAGGGTATTTACAGTGGTTTAAAAGACCCATGTGCAGGGTTATTTAAATTTTATTATACACATCAATGTCCTTCAGATACCTCAGTAGGCGCTGAGGACTATCATAAGTAAATATTCTCTCAGTGTCAGATGGTTTGGAAGCAAGATACAGATTTCTTTCCCGTTGAAAAAGTGGACAGTCAACCAGAATGTGACTTATGGATAATTGACAGTTACAGGTAGGGCACTGTGGAGGCTCCTCACATCTCAGCAGGAAAGATTGGGTAAGATGAGAATGTCCCTGTCGGACTTGATCGAGTACCACCTGGTCTCGTCTTCTAGCCTGAGATAGTCCTGTCCAGTGACCCAAGTGTGGTTGGACACAGTGTGTTTGTTGTTTGTCAGGTTATTCCAGCGTCTTCCAGTTGTCTCTTATAAAGTTATGTATAATTGACATCTGATGCTGGTATCTGCATCTTTATTAAGCTAGAAAAATGTTGGTTTTAATAAGCTGGAAGTGGAAAGATGTCGATGTCAAATGATAAATGCAATAAAACCATCTTTTTTCCCATACTCTTTATTGACAATAATATATTAATTTTTTTTTTTTTGGTTTTAACAAACGATAAAATAATGGTTTTGTTCTCAATTCAAAGTTTAAAATATCTATGCAAAACATGAAGAAAAATGCATCTTGTTCATTCTTAAAAACTACAGAATGTGTAAACAAATAAATCTTTTTGATACTATGTTATGCAAATAACAGGGCCATCGCTCCTCTTGAATCATACTTTAATGATCTAAAAAAAATCACAAAGCCATTATGTCCATTGTTAAAGAATGTTACATTTTTCAAAATGTTTTTTTTTCCCCTGTGCATCCTTAAGCCTCATGGTATTTTTAAATAATCTAGGTTCTTTAGCCAATTAATGTTACCTTTTAAGTACTTGCATACACTCAAAACAGGGCTTAAATTCATAATTAATGTTTCAATACAAAGTATTTTTTTTCTTGCAAATAAATTCCAATTCATCTCTTTTAGTCTTAGCAAGAGAAAAAAATCTTCAAATATAAAGAATAAGATACCAGTTTTACAAATATTTATGGGCTTTTAACAAAATAGCAAAAATGATCAGGTAAGATAGAAAAAAAAAGCTATTTTAATTTTTATACAAGATATTCTACAACATAAACAACAGCAACAAATATGCTCTACAAAAACTGTTGTTCCATTGATGTGGTGGTGTTGATTTTGGTGCTGCAAAGATTATTACACAATAAATAATGCAACTTTTAAAAGTAAGAGTAAATAAAAAAAGTTTTAAAAAAAAACAAAAAACAAAAAACACCTGGAGTATGAGATTCTTCAACTGAACTTGAAAAATGGTCTCAATTGATCTAAAAAAAAGTTTGTCTTGCTCCTGTTTCACTTGAATTGAACATCAGTGGTAAAATAATTTAAAAGTGAATATCTTGAACAATGTGTAAACATATTAAATTTTGCCCTTTTGAATTGTGCATTTTAAATTAATAACCATTATATTGATTTGAAAAGACAAATATTAAGCATTTCATTTCACTTCTAGAAATGGTGGAGAAGGAAGAATGTGTTACTTTCAATGCTATTTATTCAAACATACAATCAGGAGTCATCATGTCTGTCTGTGTTCTGCAACATAATTATATGAATGGCTTTTTTTTTTAAATGGTACCTACATGTACTAAGCAACATCAAAGTTTTCACCCAGCTCATTTACAATTTAACTCTTCTCGAATTGTCAAAAAGCAAGAAGAAGAATAATTCTGCTTTTTGCATAATTTAACTTCATGACCCATTTAGTAAAATCAATATTATTTACTTGCATGCCAATTAATCCATCTTTAATAAATGGTATCAAGAGCACTTATAAAAATTTATTTCAGTACTTGAAAAGTCATTTAAAAGTGATATCATTTCGTTTTTACAATAAGTAAGAAATAAGATCAGCTAATCAAATATAAAACCATTTAGCAGAATGAACATGATAGCTCCTTACACTTTGACAAGTCGGTCCGGAGCACTTGTACCTCCGATAGGGGGCGTTGGTGCGGGCAAAAGTTTGTGCTTATCTCACCAACGTCTAAGCGCAAGGTTTGTCCATCTGGGATTCATTATTTGATGACCCCTCCTGTTTTCTATGCTATATCAAATAACTGCATAATTCTACAGATTGATTTCAGTATTCAGTATTTTCAAGTCATTTCAGTACAAACAAACTGAAAGCAGTACAAGTGGGTAGTTCTGATTCATGCCCCAAATTTGTATGCACATGTGAAGTGAACATAAGATATTTGAAAACATGCAATTATAAAAGATAATGCAAAAATTCATTTTTTTTTTTTTTGTGCGTGATAAAATTAAATTAAAATAAAACTGATCCTTAGCATAAAAGGATTTGCCCTTTATAATAATAATAATAATAATAATAATAATAATAATAATAATAATAATAATAATGATAATAATAATAATAACAATAATAATATATTGCATTTAAACAGCGCACTTCCATGAACAATCATGCAGGAAAATACCGTTAGATCAACAATACAAAAGTAATTATTGAAGAAATTATTTTTCTTTTGCATTGACAAAATAATTATTTCTACGAGAACAATGTGGTTCTCAATTTAAAAAGTTGCACAAAAATTGTTATTCTTTTTTCTTATGTAAGTCTTTTGCTTGTATCTTGTTTTCACTAGCGTTAAGAATAGTAGCAATGAAAATAACTTTATACCTCAAATGCATGGTTTCCTTTTAAATATCTTATCATGATCAATCTTCACAAATTCAGATATAATGCCACATATTTGTTGAAATGATGGAATAGTGAGAAATGTAGACATAAAGCGAAGCAGAGGATGAAAAAAACAAAGTATATCAGCAGCAAGCTATTATTGTATTAAGGAAAACCAAAAACAATATTTCGAGGCTTAAAACAAAGAAAACGCACAGCTTGTTGCCAAGAAAAAAATGTACCTGTTTAAGTATCACCAACATAAAGATAATAGTTAATAGTTAATAGTTAAGGACCTAAAATATAAAAAATGTGGTGGTTTCACGCATCATGTATTGGTCCCAAGCATACATTTATAATGCCTTATGTAAACTTGTATTTAAAGAATATGGAATTTCAAATAGTTTTCTTTTTTTTATTTCTGTGCCTTAGCATTTTACACCAATCTCGCCCACTAACAAATCCAAGATTTACCCTCTGAATAAGAAATACATGAAAATAAGATTGACTTATGACACTGTAAGGATTAACTTAAAACTGGAGACATTCAGGAAATATTCTCAGATACAGAAATAAAGTTTTAACACAATGAATCCATTTAGCACGAAAAAAAGACCACAAAATTTAATATCAAACATAAATTTTGAAAAACAGATGCCGAATTTCAGATTCAGAAAATAGTTTAAGGAATGTATCATTTTTTTTAACAGAGGTTAAAATAAATATCTGTTGTACATAAAATATTTATATCAAAATGTTTTTTGAAACAAATCAAAAAAGTAAAATATGGATGTTTATTTGTTATGATTTATCAACACATGTTCACATTAGCCATCTATAAAAAAAAATAGATGTTTTTTAACAATACTGGCAAGGGATGGCTGGTGGTAAGATGTAAGCCTTAACAACAAAAAATATAAAGGTGGTGGGCTCATCCTCCATTTGGCCGAAGTCAATAAAACATTATTTGAAAAACTTAAAAAGGAAATATTTCACAAGTTGACAAGTAGCAAGCCAGTTAGGGTCAGCAGTAAGTCAGTATTTCTTGGCACATATGCAAGTGCTAAATTATTTGAGTCAGGAGTCCGGTACAAATAATGTTCCTTGCCTAACAAAACATTCTACCACTCCATTATCTAAAGAAGCAATATCTCTGACTAAGAGAAGCCAACAACATTACTTTAAAAAAGGAAATAGAATATTTTCTTCAATCAAGAAGTCCAGAAAATAAGTTCCCTCAAATTTACTGCCTGGAAAAAAATGTACTACCTAGGAAATTAAAAGAAACATTGACATCCTGCCTGTTACCGGGGTTTAAATTGAACCTGTTAACAACTGTACCGAATGTTACCTTCTAAGTGCATTGGTTCTGTCTTGTTTATAACATCTTGTGTCTTGTTAAGAAAATTACTAGGACGATACAATTCCAGGGTGTAATACTTGTTAAATTTTTTTGCATAAAAATGTTAATTCTCAGCCTACTCTAACCTATCTACACTGTTTACAAAATTTAGGAATGTATGTACATGGGTGCCCTACAGAGTTTAACTAGATCTTGTTTTTTGGCTTTGGCATTTTTTCTCAAAGCATTTTGCACTAAAATGGCATGGCTTTGTGCACCCCTTTTCTCTGCCTCATCATCAAGATCATCTGCCTTCCTTGTCTAATTCCAGTTGCCTTTTTTTTTTTTTTGAGACCATTCATTTCATTTCCTCAGCTTTCCTTTTATTTGTACTGATCACAAACTTTATTCCTTTTCTCTCATATCTCTAGATTTCTAGATCTAAACTTAGATCTAATCTAGAGATTTATAAGGTTGATAAGACTAAACACTCCACTTCGAAGATTATAGGATCTAGATTTCGTACTTGTTAAGACTACTTCAATAATAAGACTGAAACTGCAATTTGAACTATGTCTGGATTGTGATTTATCTATTGACTCAGATTGGTAAAACTTCAACATGAATCCAGAAGACGTAAGGCGTTTTCATTTCAGTGCCACTCTTGAATGGGTGGATAAAGGTAACTGATTACCTGAACTCCAGTTTTCCATTGAATCATTAGTAAAAAAAAATAAAAAAAGGGAACTTATGATTCCTTGATACTTATTGAATACAGCCTATAATCAACCCAGACCGTATGGATGAAAGATGGGTGCCAAAACAAAAGTAGATAAACTTAAAAAGTGAAAGTCAAACTGTTGTTATGGCAATCGTTAGAGGTACAGCAAAATTGTTGAACATCGGGTTTGATTTGTTTATATTTTACCACCTATGATGAGATTTTCACGACCTTGCATGCGAATTTACGGCCTTTACGGCCCTAATGCTAAATTTACAGCTTTTTACAACTTTATGACCATGCTGTCAATGATATGAAATCTTGAAAAAATGGTAGTGCATTATAAACCTACAAGGATAAAATTTACTTCTGCTTCAAACTGCATAATAATATATCAGAGAATGCTTTATTTTATCTTCCGCTAATCACTAGTAATTTTTATCGTTCAACGCCATTCATAATGCACGTATAAGAGTCTTTTTTTCAAAGTTTGATTGTCTGATTAAGTCCATCCACAGCAAAATGATCTCATGCCTTTTGCACATAAGTTATTTTTTTGTTGTTGTTTTCATCCAGAGCAAGGCAAAGTTAAATTTCTCATATTTTAAGATGTTTGAAGTTATAGACACCAACCTGTCCACTAAATCAAATCGTACTCCCTGATTCAATAGATCTCAATAAAATGGTTTAAATTAATCCCACCCTGCATCAAAAGATACAAATACTGAGAGAAAGAAAAAAAATGATGTTAAACAAACCCATCACCAGTTTCATGCAAACTCAAAAAAGTTTGGACGTGTATTTATATATTATGGTTTAAATATTTTGAAAATATATAAAATATCTACCTTTCTCCTTATGTAAACACACAAAAATAATATATAATTTCAAACAACATCACTTAAAAAAAAATTATGAAACATTTTTAAACGATAAAAGCAGATCACCGATTAGCAAAAAATGAATTCAATAAATTGTCCAGCTGTTGTATATAAATCACACTTCATGTTCTTGTACCTACAAGTTAATTACCCTTCAATTCAACATTCATACAACATGAAGTTATCAACCATTTTCAAAACAAATGTAGCTAAGTAGACATTCTTAAATGTTATCAATGAAACAAAAATTACCATTGACTGTTTTTACTGAATCCTTGACTGTAGTCTTTCATAGTTTAATGAAATGTACTGTGTGTTCAGCTAAGCTTGCCGATTTCTAATTTTTTAACTATCTCTGCTGCTGAGAAGATGAGAGAGTCAATGATCCCTGCAACAGTAAATGTTCCACCAATTATTGCACAAACCTGTGGATAGAGATAAAATGGAACACTATTAAAACCTGGTCAAAAACATTTTAATTCTTAAAGGAACAGGGAAAAAAAGGCATTTCAGCTTTATAGATATTTTAAAAAGTCTTCGGACAGATCATTTTTAAAGTGAATAAAAAAAACAAAACAATTATATACAAAAAGCCAAGAAGAACTCATGAGCTCATTTTAACAAGTAAAATAGAAGAAAATTTGAGTTTAGAAATGTAAAAGAAAAAACAAACAACAGATGTAGACAAATACAAATAAAAGCCTCTGGTACTACATGGGCCGAGCTGAGAAGGACCAGCCAGACATTAGTTTGGAGGAAGGGATTAGCTGTGGCCCTTTGTTCCACAGGGAACCAAGGGCTAGAGGCTTAAACTAAAAAAACTGTCATCTCTTTCTTCTTTTTCTCAACTTACCATGACTAAAAATGTGTAGAAAGGTTTTGATTTTTCTACATATCTCACTGTAATTGGGCTCAGTTCATATCGAAACCAAATAGCTGGCATCATGCGGCCACCATGGCCCATTTGCATCATGTCCTGTAAAAGAAAAACAAAGTTATAACAAGCCCCAAACCATTGCAAGTTGCAAAAATGAGGAGAAGTTTTCAAATATAAAATGAAAACACAAGTCTGTCAATATAAGAAATTTATACTTAATTCCATTATGAAATAAAGAAATTTAAAAAAGCAAAACTTTTCTGTTAATTTGAACACAGAATAACATGTGTAAAAATAAAAACAAAAAATCTCACAAATCTGAAAATTACCTTCCCCCAACCACACTTTCTCAAACTGAAGCTAGCTGTATGTAGATCGTAAACTTACTCTATAAGAGTAGGTGTACTGGAATGGATAGCGTATGTTTCCGCGTTTGTCCTCATACACTGTAGGCACAACCCTTAAAATGTAATCATGTGTAGCCAGCGCTGCAGAATCAATATACAGAGACAAATCACATCACAATATCAGAACCAGGGATTTGCACATGTTAATTTTTTTCTTGAATATGATTATAGAGTGGCTAAATCACAACTCTTGAAACACTACAAATATTTGAAGGTCAACTTTTTTCTTGATATGTTTTTTTTAATCAATTTCTAAAAGCCTTTAAAAAGTTAAGCACAATGTTTGCACTCCACATTCCCTGTGTATTAGATGAACAAAAAAAAAAATATTTTCATTCATTATTATCTGCTTTATCTAAAGCTTTCCCTTTTTTGGGTGAAGCACAAATAACGGCTCCACTTTTCTTTCAATCTTAATGGTAAACAACATGAGCTGTACTCATATACATTAGAAACTATTCATTGTATTAAGTGACATAATAAGTACAGTTTTCTTTCAAAAATATTCCAAAAAGTACAAGCGTTCTTTGTTAGATATAAAAATGAGACAAAAATAAATTAATTTAAAAAGTTCTTTAAAAAGTCATCATCCATTTTGAACTTTAATTGGTCTTCTTCTTGAATGAAATTTATCGTGATCCAACATTTAAAAATAGGACTGTTAAGGTTCTAAAATGCCTTATCAATTAACTAGTTAAAAATTTAAAATATAAACATGCAGACTGAGTGCAAACTTTCCTATCATCATTTTTTTATCATAGCTGAAAGAAGGCAAAAAGTAGTTAAAAAAAAAAAAAAGTACTTGCAGTTAAATGTTTTAAAAATATTTTAAATACCAACAAAGAAATTTCAGAAGTTATGACACAGACATCCCTACTTCTATCATCACAATTGTCGATAGATAGATAATTTGAAAAGCATTTAAAAAAGGAAAAACAGAAAACAATTCAAACCATTTGCTCCTGTTCGATCAACATCTTTCAGAGGATTGAAAGAGCCTTCCACATCCTGAAAGTCAACAAAAGACAATTTTTGTTTATTTGTTAAGTCCAATAATTTGAATTGTTTGTAAAAATGAATCTGAAAAAAGGGGCAATCTGGCTGAAGTGGTAGAGCATTGGTCTCCTGATCAATAGGTCTGTGAATCTAATCCTACAGTTGGGAGATTTATTTGTTCGATGATTGTCCCCTGTAACTGGTTGGGACAGTGTCAGTATATGATCGGCTGAGACACAAAACATGAAAATAGAACACAGGAAACTTTTTTTTTATTATTGTTTGTTAGACAATAGAGGTCAACGGTTTGTTGAGAGCCTTTAATCTATGTAGTGCACTCACACAAAAATCAGATTTTTATTCAAGCTCATTCGCACCAATAAGCTTCATAAACCATCACATAGACAGAATCTTGTGGACACGTAGCTGCTGTATACAAGCTTATAGAAAATTAAAAAGGAAAATTAATTGAACTTCAGTTCTTTACAAAAAGTTTCTAGTCTATAAGCATCCGTTTTATGACAAAATGAGTGATAATGTGTGAATTAATAAATTGGTATTCAAAGTTCTTTGTAACTAAAACGTTAAAAAAGGGAGTGAGTGCGTATGCTTGGTGTCAATAATAACGATTATGGATTAATAAATTGAGGTGGACATATTGTTCCTTTTTTTTCTTCACAAAATCAGCTTCCTCAGTGTATTACAATAACTTTTAGTAAAGATCAGAAACAGCAAGTTGTTTTCATCACTCACGGAGACAGGAGTCATGGTATCCCCGCCCTGTCTCGTGTGTGGCACCACATAAAATTGTCAGACGTCAGTCTTGGGATCCGTCCACAATATAGCCTATATAATGCTGATGTTGGACGTTAAACCAACTCAACAACAACAATTTCACCACTCACTAAAAAGAGTCATTCCAAATTCTTACTGCAGGCTCATTTGTATTGCACCATTAAGCATTTAATATGATTCTTTTCCACAATTCCTGCATGTTTTGCATGTTTAAAACGTAATACTAAAAAATCATGAAATTATGTAAAGGGTCAAGAAATTAGAGCAGAGAACAGACATACTTTTCCTGACTCAAGATCCATCCCAAACCTCAGCTTGTGAATTATGTGGGTCATATCGGGTTCTTCAGGCTGCTGGTGAGATGAATGTGTTGAGATGTGGAAGTTTCCAGGAACCTTTGGAACAAAAATAAATTAATGCAACTCTGGTAATAAACAAAAACAATCACACAGACAACATGCAAAATAAAGATTCTATATGAATGGATGTTCATTAAAAATAACTCTGCGGTATGCTAGTTTATTGCGAAACAAAAATTCCATACATTTCCATACTCATGGCCATGGATAGGAATTTCATTGAAAATTCTCATGCTTTAGATAATGATTTGATGTCAAGCCATTAATCTACTTTTCTTGTAATAGACTGTCCAAAATTGTGATTAGTTTGGCATCTATTTCAACTTAAACATAAATACACTCCCATACTCAAAATTAATATAAAATAATTTCATGTGCTCTAGACAGTCAATTTTCGATATGATAATTAAATAAGGATATTTGTGAAGGATTGTAGCAGCCAAAAATTGTAAGCTCAAAAATATGAATCTTTTTTGGTTATCTTGTGTTTTTTGCTCCTTTTTTTTGTTTCAGTTTTAAATCTGATGAAAATGATAATTTTAAACATAATAACCCTATCACTTACTTTATTGATGAGAAAATGTGATTCAAATCTACATCCCTTCTCCTCATTGATAGCCTCTTTGATAGTGTTGTCTCTAAAGCCTACTTCATGTCGACCCATATCATCTTGGATGTCTAAACCAACATCTGTGACAAAAGAAAAATTACTATCAGCATCAGGGACAAAATATAAAAGCTAAGGGAAAAATTATCATCCTGTCTAAAAAAATGAATATCCTGAATACTTTGGCTAGTGTTAAAGTGAGATGGCATACATATTGGTAAAAAAAAAAAGAATGTATGCAAAAGGGATACTTATAAAATATAAAAGCTAAGGGGAAAATTATCATCCTGTCTAAAAAAATGAATATCCTGAATACTTTGGCTAGTGTTAAAGTGAGATGGCATACATCAACAAAAAAAGAATGTATGCAAAAGGGATACTTTACAATTTTATTCCAAGAATAAATTGATCTAACCATTTTTACAAAGTTGTTAAATTGAATATTCAGTAATTTTAAAATTGCAACATTAAATGGTGAAGTAGAGACATCTTCCTATGTCACTAATAAAGAAGGTTTAAACAGAGATGGTAAAACCATATGGACAAAAACAAAAAACAAGAAATAAGACAGGATGGTAAAAAAATTTCAGGTTATGACTACGAGACCTAAACAAAAATTTACAACTTAAACACTTCACTCACAGTGGCAAGCAAGATTGGGGAGGGTGATGTTTATAAAGACAGGGAGTTTTTCAGAATGCTTCACAGGATCGTCGACAGTCAAAACACTATGTCTAAAAAAAAGAGTAAGAGAAACACAGAAATATGAAGTTATTTTTACATATAATCAAAATATACGAAATATAGTTCTTCACTTATTAGATAACTGCCATAGCATAAAATTTATTTTTTTTATTTTCTCAGAGAAGCTCTACCTTGCAACTCAACTAAAGGATTTGTTTTCAACTCATTAAGATTATGCATTTTAATTCTTACTTGATCTTAAAGCAGAATAAAAAAAAGGGCCTAAATTGAGAACCAATATGATTGTGACATTATTCACACATACTCTACTATGCTAGCATGCACCAACGGTGAGAAGTGTTCACCAAAATCAACTGTTGCCATAACAGACTTATATTCTCGAAGGTACAAGAATTTCTGAATGTGTTCTGATCTGTTCAAGTAAAAGAGAGGGGGTGATTTATGTTAATGAATGTGTGAATTAGAGTCTGCATGTTTCTAGAACTTTCTTGAATAAGCTAGGAAGGCCTTGAGAGTCCTAAATCTGTTCCTTGTGTATAAGAGCAGGGCGTGGTAGAGAAGATTGATTTCTTGTTTGTTTTTTTGTAGAGAGTGGAGTGTTTATACCTCTGATCATGTAGTAACATCTTGCCACAGTGAACGCTATTAGGTTTTTCATCTCATATGTCAAATTTAAAGGTGTACTGAAGAAAGGGAGAAAATCAAATTTTTATCAACTAATGAATATTTAATGTGCTCCATTTCAAATTAGCAGCCTAACTTAAATATATATAATGCATTTATGTAAAAAAAAAATTTTTTTTTTAAATGTGATCATTTACTTAGGAAAATTGAAGATACAAGGACTGATTTCTCCTTGTTTTGACTTACACGTCCACTGTAAGATACTCTTTCAACTCAGATATGAACAAAAAGAGCATGAAGAGGCAGCTGCTGATTGAAATGATCGCACCTGTCAGTGTAGGCTGTGTAAGATCTTTCGGCACTTTCCGGTATATATCAAATCTGATCAAAAATATAAGTTTTACGGGTTAAAATATTTGTGGGTTTTTTTTTGTTGTTTTTTTTTTTTTTACTTGCCATTAAATATTTGGTAAATGTATCTCCCTGATAAAAGGTGTTTCTAAACAGATTAATTAAAGGTTGTAATAAAGTTCCTTTCTTATTTAGACACAAACATGTATTATCGAAAAGAACAAAAAGAAAAAAAAATTTTTCTAAAGATTCATTTGCTTGTGATTAATTCAAGAACAATATGTCTCTCATTTAACATTTCATATTAAAACTTGATTTTTTAAACACATTGATATAAAGTGGACCATTTTCCTTTTAAACTACACTTTTGGGCAAAAAAAAGTGGTGATGCATAATTGAATCACACAACGTTGTCTATTATAATAATATTTTAAAAGAGAGACAATTTCTTCTTTTTTTTTTTTTACTGCAAATTGGCAACATTGATTCAATCATAATTATTTCAAATTTTTAAATAATCAAGAAAACATAGATCTTCCTACTTCAAAATAATCCATATTATGTGAAACTGGTTAGTGCTGCATTTGTTTTTCTTTGAAACGGAAACATTTTTTTAAAAACCCTGGAAAAAGGGATTAGTTGAAAAATCTTTGAAAGTAACTGCAACACGTTGATTTAATATACTCATTCACATTTTCAAAAACGTTTTAAAAGTATAAAAGCTTTTTTATGATCACATATCGTGCAGCACACTTAATGGATCCATAGCACTGATTTATAAACTAAAACATAGATAGTATAGTTGATCAATTTTCAACATTTAAAAAAAAACAAAAAACAAAAAAACATGACCTGCGATTGAAACCAGAAACTGCTGATAGGAGAAGAAATCTCAGCAATTTTTAAGGTATGAATAAAATTTACAAACTGTTAATTTGTTTTTTAAGCACTTGAGAGCTCAGTACATTTTTAGAAATGATGATGTGCCCATAGAGCATAAGTTCTATCAATGAAATTGACATCCTTAATGAATTATATTCTGAAAGTGGCAGATTTAAAGATAATTTGAACCAGTGAATAAAAATGGACAGCCATTCAGCTTTCACGGTAATGGACATAAAATTTGTATTAAAAATTGCCTACCAAATAGGAATCAAATTCAACCACTACGTACTCAAGTGGCTTTTAAACCCCTTCGTGAAGGAGGTATTTTCAACCGCCATGATGGGCCTTATTCTGGTTACCCATTACAGAGGCATTTTGCTAAAATTATGTGTGGCCCTAGTAAAACACTATAAATATTAATATAACTTTCTTGAAAAGTATCATATACACCTGCAAGATACACTAATGGAAAGCTATGACATTCTCTTTCTAATGGTGTATAATTCAAAAGGATTGAGAAAAGGAGAGAAAGGAAATATAATGAAAAAATCAATAAAAACGTAAAAAAAAATTGTTGAAGGCTCGATCGTGACTTGCTGAACATCGTGAAGGACATGAAGAAGAAAGAGATTCTACAGGAACAAACACAAAATTTATTCTCGAAAATTGAAGAGTGGCATGATTCATACATTGTCAACATCGCTGTTAAATTCAATTATTATGCCATCGGACTTTTAATCACTTTGCATTCAGTCCCCCTTTTACCTAGTCAAAAACATGATGTAATCTGTACGTCTACTCTACTTGTCTATAGATAGGCATCACAGGAAATTGCGAAATAGGCGAATTTGAGGACGCACGAGCTAGGCATTTTGTCATGAAAAATAGAACGTCAGGCGTTCGTTATATTGTCATGAAGGGGTAAAAGAACAGAATAGATAATTTTTTACCGCCTACCTATGTAGCCTACCCAGTGAGAGGCGTTGAGTTAAATTGGTTGCTTCACGCCCAACATCAGCAATGTAGGGCTAGGCTATATTGTGGACGGACCCCAAGGCTGACAATAGATCTAGAGGAAGGAGACTTGGACTCGTCTCAACAGGCCAACCCATTTGGAAGTCTAGATCTAGATCTAGTTACATCTCAGGATAGATTTTTTTAAAGATCAGAATTAGATTTCAACTAGATTCTAGATCTTGTATCATTAATAATGATTAATGTAACGTACCTCCGTATATCAAATTGCATGGCTTCTGAAGTTCTGTTTTCTTCGACTTTGGATCAAAATTTAAATACCTAAAATTGTAGTCTAGATTCTAAGATCTAGAAATCTAAATCTAGCTAGATTTGATAATGGATCGTAGCACCTGGTCTGCACCTCGTTAGACCCTGAATTTTGAGCTAAAGTATGTGTAGATTTTCAATGGATAACTTTTAAAACTCGAAGAACTCAGTTTCACTTTCAGTAATGCACTGGAAGCTTTACACGTATACAGGTTTCTGTTCGTCAATGCGGATTATGGGTGAGTATTACACTCTAAGTTTGATACATCTGTGTCAACGGTTTCCGTGTCTTGCAGTATTGATTCAAAAAACAATACAAAAACATTTAAATGCAATAAGCTGTTGGGACAGCTTTATACAATGTAAATATTAGCCTAGTGTCACTGTTGTTACCACAGCTGTTACGCGACCGGTTTGATGACAGCGCCTCAGAGCCGTCAGAGGGCAATTTTTCGACTACACAAACTGACTAACTGACGATGGTTAAGCCCGGACCTTTCAAACTTTGTACTGTACTACACAGTGCAAAGCCGCAAATCCCTCGGGGCCATGGACGGCTATGCTCTCTACAGTCTTTGCGATGCTCCACCCCAGGCCCATAGTCGTCTAGATATAGAATCTCTAGAACACATGAGGATATTGCGACCTGTGGTGAGGCTTATTGGACGGGCTACTGTTGACTGAACTCCCAGTGCCGTTATTTACCTTATGAAAATTGTACTTTTAGCCTACTTTTTTTTTAAATTTGTTTCAACAGACTAAAGGATAGCTTTCAAGCTGACTTTTTAACTAGACATTGGTATTATGTGTATTGTTTGAACTGTTAAGAATAAGATCACAGTGTTCTAATACATGTACATGTAGCTTTAGAGAGTCCTGAAACATCACAACACGGTGGACCTAGTGGGTCTATGCTTATAAACAGTGTTAAATGAGCGCATAGATAAGTGTGTAATCAATCACAGCATACAGAGGAAACGTTGTTAGAATGTTACACAGCGGGTGAATTTCATTTAACTTATTATTATTGTTACTATTATTATTATTATTATTATTATTATTATTATTATTATTATTATTATTATTATTATTGTTATTGTTATTATTATTATTATTATTATTATTATTATTATTATTATTATTATTGTTATTATTATTATTATTACTTCCTTTTCGTCTTCGGTTGTGGGGCATCTCTGACCTTGACCATAATCATTGGCGTCCTGTAGAGAACCCCTTTCCACTCAATTTCCGACGAACTCCGCTTGCTTGGTAGGGTCTTGACATTTGCTTCAGACAGAAAAGTTCATGAAACACTTTCTTATGTCCTTTAAACGTCTCAGTGTGACTATAACCTTTTCTGGGGCCCATCTTGCTGAAATATTGTCCATAGTTAAAGTTAAACCTTGAAACACGTCTGCTGGTGGAGTTGCTGAGTTCAGGTAAAAAAAAGAGTAACCTTGTTCTGCCGACGATAATCGATACATGCTCGATCCACCCTTCTTTTTGACGTTGACCACAGGTGCTGCATTCTTATAATCCCTATAATATCTTCCATGGTCTGTAGCTCCTGTCGTAAGGAATCCCGCATTTCAAAGGGGACATTGTATGGCCGTTGCCGCACCCGTATCTCACGTATCCTCGATGATACAAGCGTTTCTATTTCCCTTGAAATTTCTCGAGCTCTTTCTGGGCTAATTTCCGAGTCTCCTCCAGTCTCTCCCTCAATCTATTGCGCGGTATCCAAACTTCTTACACGTCTTCGAACAAGAAAGTTAATTCGGACTACTATTGTTTTCGTACTTGGTATATTTGTTATTGGCTTGCGCTGTTTTCTTACTACTTAATCGCCTACTTCTCGTTGTAAAAAACGCATCATTCAGGGATTTCAGCTTTTTTCTCTGTTAGGTGGACTGACAAATCCGCTGGACAGACATCCATAAGTTGCTCTCTAACAAATGAATCTCGAAGATCGTTGTACTCCTCCCTTTACCCACCTCTCAAGATAAGTTTTGAGCCTCACGACAAACATGCTAGGATTCTCTCCTTCCTCTGATCTGCACTGACGAAACATCATACGATATCCATATTCAGTCAGGTTGTATTGCTTTTGCAGTGACAACTTGATGCTATCATAAACTTTAGCCCCCTCTGTTGACAATCTACAGAAACAGTCCGGTGCGCGTCCAGTCAACAATGCAGATAAATATGCAGGTCATGTTTATTTTGACCATTCTCTGCAAACTTTTCGAACCGCAAGCTAAGAGCCAACTGTCCAAGTCATCTTTTTGGTCCACAAAAGACAGCAATTTGGGTAGTTTAGAATTCCGAGTGGCTGTGCGCAATGCGAAGATATTACTCCCACTACTTGATAAGTTGATAGTTTGTAGTCGCAGTTTCTTTGCACTTCCTTTCTAGTTCAGCCCGCTCCCTGTTTTGCTATCTCTCAATACATTCACCTTCTTTTTCTCATTCCTTCCTTTCTCTTTCCTCCTCCCTTAGCTGCCGAAGATATTTTTGTTTTCCATTCAACCTTTTCTGATACACTTTCTTCTATCATTTTCAGTGAACTGTAAAGTTTTGCATGCTTCATATAACCGAGCATCATCAGCATAGAGATGACATCTTAACCTAAGAGAGTGTTCTCGTGTTATGTTCTTTATAGGTTGAGTGTACAATGTAAAAAAGTACTGGTCCAAGGACAGAGCCTTGTTGGACATCGAATCGAATTGAAATTTAGTAAGAGTTGGATATACGATCTACCAATCTAAACTGACTAATAGATCTACTGCATAAATAAGATTCAAACAGCTTCATTACTGTTACCGATAGGCCATTGGTCTCTTCTAATTGTCTAATCAGAATCGCATGATCGGTTGTGTCAAAAGCTGCAGACAGGTCAGGAAGTGTTCAAAGCTTTGAAAGACACACCTTGTTTTCGTCTAAAAATCAGTATCAGGTGTAACCTTTAACTTTTTTTAAGAGAGCTGTTTCGGTGCTATGGAAAGCTTTGTACGCCGATTGAAAAACACTTTCCGAATGATTTGTCTTGAGATGTTCAAAAAGCTGGCACAGGGATACGGGTCTAACTGTCGTTGAGACTTTTTCGTCAAGGCCTGATTTTTTCAATAGGCCTACGGGTTTGAGATGTACCACATTATAACCATAAGGAACAGTACCTGTGGCGAGTGAGTCATTTATAACATCAGTAACAAAAGGGGTAAGGAATTCAGCGCATTCTATGAATAAAAATGTGGGAACTGCCTCTAAATCACAGTGCACAGTTTTTCATGTGTTTTAGAACTTCGCTTTCTGTCAAATTTCAAATGCTTGGAAAACCGTGCCTGTGAATGGTTCGTAGTAAGCTGATAACGATTGATGCGTGTTAAAATCAGCCTGGATCTTGTTGATTTTATCATTGAAAAGGCCACAAAACGTCCGCACACAGTTCGTGTTATGTTCTGGAGGGTAGGCCAATGTTATTATCTTTGCCAATAACTGAATAAGCTGCTTTGGTGCAGCGAAAAGCTCTTTGACATTTTGAAACTTATCTACATAATATTTTCTTTTACAAGTTACACATAGGTATAAAAGGCATGTCACTTTGTGATCGATGTATCTCCAACCCGGCTTACTTTCTCTCTGCGCTACGTCGTTGTCTCTTGGCATCTTTGAAATTGGTTTCATGAAGAGAGAGAGAGAGAGAGAGAGAGAGAGAGAGAGAGAGAGAGAGAGAGAGAGAGATAGCGCGCGCCAGAGTGACACAGGTCTCTAGGAGATTCGCCGTGAGACGAGTGGAGCGTGTTTGTTTAGGGCAGCACGAATGTTAAGTCAAATTGTTTGGCGGTGATGGAAGATGGCTCTAGTGCCTCCATAAGGTCTTTGACAAACGATGTTTCATTATCTTCTTACAATTTCTTGACTGGACAGTATGTTTCGATATTTAGGCGTTAGGATAAAATAAGTCAAGAATGAGCACGCAGTGACCAGATAATTAATTGATTATCAACGACTTTCACTGTGTTGATCAAGCAGGCACAAATTGGTTAAATAACTAAGTCCAAAGTATGGCCAGCCTTTTTGTCGACCCAGATTTTGGAAGTCAGCGAAAAAACTGCCAATGTTCATCTTGTGTTTTCTGCTGGAAAGAGGGCAGTAGATACACACGACAGGTAATAGGTGGAAAACTGAGTTTCGACATCGATCAATTGAACTTCAAAAAGAACTGATGTAGGCGGTGTTGATAGGAGAGAGGAGTTTAACAATAACAGTTACAGACAGGGAAACTTTTTTTTAAATCGAAAAACAAAGGCAATAGCTCCTCCCGATCGACCTATACAAGTTCGTGATTTACTGCCATTACCAAGTGGTATCATAAAATAATGAAAACGTGGGCGTCAACCCCTTTCCTCTCGTAACCAAGTTTCTGTTTGAAAATAGCAAGTCTATATTTAACTCTTCAATCAAATCTCGGATGGCTTCAGTCTTGTTTTTGCACGATTGTGAATTTAGACACCCTACTCTAAAACTAGTCTAGTAGTTTGTTCTTGAAATATATTTTGTAAACAAATACGCGTAAAGTCGGTTTTTTCAACAACTCTGTTTTTAGATTCATGGGATGTCCCTAGTAATAGTACACCGTTGCGGCCAGCCTTTCGGTCGCAAACATTGAAGCATACATGTACATGTATATGACTTCTTCTCGGTTTACGTCTGCCTCCTCTTTTTCTTCAGCGCGTTTGTTCACAAAATCGTTCTGAGAAGTTTTAAGGAGGTTTGGAGGGAAAATACTACTGTCCCATGTGTCTTACTCTTAGTCTTAGCTCGTCTGAAGTGTACCGTAACACTTGCAGTGGTCTTGTTTACATTGGTGTCAATGTTTTGAGTGAACAATATTAATATAAATCTAGTAAATTTTTTTAACGCTATTGCAACAGCAGATCACTGTACACTTTGTGCCGTTAAGTTTATTTCCAAACTGAAAGTGAAAGAATCCTTGCACATCCTGGATGGCGATGTTATTCCATCCACTCACTAAGCAAGCTGCTGAGAAAAATAATATTAAGAGATTGGAAAAACAAAGTATGTGGTGTGTGTGTGGGGGGGGGGGGGATGTCCCAGAACAACAGTTGTAATTATAACTACATGTATAACAGCCACACTGTACTATTTGTGTTTATTTTTTTTACAATACATCCACTTGACCAACGGCCTTATACGCCCTGATACAGTGTATAACTACTGGGGGCATAATATGGGGCGATTGTAAGTTTTATTGGTAAATACATGTATTATCAGCTGCAGAAAGTTACATAGACAACAGAAAAAGACAAAAACACCTTGAAAGAGACAATATCACATTTCAGTTTAAACCTTGTGGAATGGTAACTCGCCTTGTGCCGTGTTTTATTGCTTTTGTACTGTTTCAACCATCATTGTACTTTATTAAACAAATTTAATTCTTATTCAATTGTGAGTTCGTTTTTTTGTTTTTGTAATTGGAGTTGCATACTTCATTTCTTTTAAAAAAATTATTTGTACCGTTATGATTATTCTTATTCAACATTAACAACAAAGGTAATATTTATAAAGAATACTACTACTACTACTACTACTACTACTACTACTACTACTACTACTACTACTACTACTACTACTACTACTACTACTACTACTACTACTACTACTACTACTACTACTACTACTACTAAGAAAATAGAAGGGGGAAAGGAAGTTCAATATTATGATTCTGAAGCTCACATTAAAAGAAATATATATATTAACAAGGTTACATGTAAATTGTAATTGTCATACACGAATAACTCCTTCATTTCATATGAACGGCTTTGTTTATTTCTTTACATATTTTTACCCATGCAGTTTGTTAAATTTATAAATATATGTTAACCAATCTTACTAACAAACATCATTTAACATAGAACTCAACCAACAATTGATTCATCAACACTCACAAAGTGACAAACCACTTTGAAATTTCAGTATAGTTGCACAGATGTAATGTGGTCTTCACTGATAGAAAGAAGAAAATAATAATGAAAAGCACAAACAGTGATTAATTTGAAAACATATGGATAGATTGTGCTACAAATTTGACAAGCACAGTGTTTCAAAAAAACATGAAAAAAAAGTATTGAAAGCATGAGATGAAACTTAGATTCAACCATATACATGTACCTTTATTGATCAGCAACAAAAATGTACATTGTACTGTATAATAGAATGTACATGTATGCGTATTGATATGTACTGGTATAAATTTATATTGTTGCTTCCTTGACCTAATCACTATACTAGTAAAGTAGTATCAGTTCACATTAAAAAGTACCAAACTTTGTACTTGATTTAATCAATGATTTTAAGAGTGCCTAGTACATGTAGTAAATAACCATACAAAAAAAGTCAACGATAAGATTATCAATTAATGTGTGCTTTGCCAACCCATGTACCTGAGTGAACACACGGACAAATATTTTTTTCCACATTCTTCCACATTTACGCATGTTTTACAGTCTTGCTATCAAAGAAGCATGTATTTTAAACACCCTTGGAACAGGATTAAAATTTCAACACAGCAATCACTACATTACCACTGGTACAAGTATGTTTGTAAAATTGAGGGCTAGTACGAAACAGAAATGTGTGATTTTACACTGACTGTTACAGAAAAATATGTTGAAAAATAAATTGATAACCCTGCCCATACGTGTGGGTCTCCAAAAAGACCCTTATAGTTATACTTCCAATTGGTTTTGTAGAATTTAAATTAAAAACACAGCTACTTGGGAATTTTTCTTATGTATCCATTGATACTATTTGTTCCTCGGATACATTTAAATGATCTATCCATTTTAAGTATTTGTTGGAAAGCACCAAGACCACCAAGATGTATCTATACATGATAGTCGAAAAGTTCGTTCATTTCATTTTTTTTTTCAAGACGGCCTCATATTCAATAATCATATAACGGCAATCTTAAATCATACAATTAAAGAAGAAAGGTGCATATTATATTAAGTGCCATTATCCGGTATGTTATGACCACACTGACTTCTTCAAACAAATTAACAATATTTGCTGTTGCAAAATTTAAAACAAACGAGAATTTTGAGAGAGCAATAATAATAATAATGATAATAACAATAATAATAATAATGATAATTATAATAACAACAACAACAATAATAATAATAATAATAAAAACAATAACAAAAACTACTCTAAAATCACTGTTCACAACATTTTACAAAGGTCAATAGCGCTATGTAGCCTATACCCCCCCACCCCCCCGCCTCACCGCCACCGCGAAACATAACCCCCCCACCCAAAAAAAAAAAAAAAAAAAAAAAAAAAAACAAAAAAAAAACAAAAACAAAAAACAACAAAAAGAAAAAAAAACATGCATTCCATTCCTATACCTATGTGTTAATATATGTGAAATTAAAACATAATGTGTGTATCATCCATCACGTCTTTTTTGAAGATCATGTGCTTTTCATGTTGGTGTACATGTTACATTTTGTGTTCGACATTTGGAGAATGGCCTAAATATCAACATCTAACTCTGCAAACTTCCTTATTTGATAAGGTTCTATCCCCTCAAAAACTAACTCACTGATTAAAAAAAACAACAACAACAACAACAACAAAGGTTCCTTGTGTGACATTGCTTACGTGTAAGCTACTACACAGTAGTGTTCACCAAAAACAACAGCACTCACTGTAGCAAGATGTTACATCACCATAAGAAGTATAAGCACTCATCTGTAGATCTACACACACAAAAAAACATCATTCAATCTTCTCCCACTCTACCGCAATTTATAATAATATCAATTGTATATCATGATTCACATTCCAGTAAAACTAAGACTAATTGAGCAACCAAAAAGGATACCCAACCTTTGCCTACTGTCCCACCTTTGAGAGCAGTAAGACCTACGAGGTCTTCAGAAATACTGTAATAAGATGACATGTGCTTGGAGCACTGTGTAAATTATGCTATGTAGCCAAACTGCGCTTAGTTAGAATCAGTTGATTGGACAAATTGACACGAAACTAAGCAAAAAAAAAAGAGAGAAAATAAAATTTATATATATAACCTTGTTTATGAGACATTTTGATATTTTGAGTTATTTTGTGACTCAAATTATAAATTTGTTACTCTAGCATCAGGCCATATCAAAACATTACAAACATGCAATCGTCAAACCATTGCTAAAAAGACAACTCTTTTCCAGATGATTTGAGAAACTATATATGCATATACCCAACATTCCATTCATTTCAAAGATTCTAGTGAAGGTTGTATTTAAACCAAGTTATAAGACATTTGATTGAGAAAGGCCTTTTCGATACTAACCCGTCTGTTTATAGAAAGAAACTATAACACCGAGATAGCTTTGTTGAAAATGACTTCTAATTGCTGCAGATGAAGGAAATGTTTCATGTCTTGCTTTTTAGATTTAAGTGTAGCTTTTCACAACAATTAAGAGATTTTTTTTTTCTAATGATATGATATTGATATACATGTATCTATGTTCTATGATATATTGTTATATTCTTTTTAAAATCAGATTTTAAAACATGTGTAAAAGCGCCATGAGCTGAATTTATTGGACATGTTCTATAAATAAACTTTATTATTAATATTACTATTATTATCACCATCATTATTATTACAATTACTATAACAACAATATTTTTTGTTATTCTACAGTTTGAATTTCAATAAAAGCTTTGTTAACATGGCTCTTCATGTGCCTTCGCAGCTTTGCTTTTTCATGAGTTGCAAAGTCACACAGAACACATTTAATAGCTTTTGAACTGGGTGGTAAGACTCCATGATGGACCATATGCTTTTTAAGGCTTTCAGCTGACTTTCCAGTGTAGGGACACAGCTTACAGAAAAATGGTTTCTCATCACTGTGAATGAAGGAAATGTGATTATTAAGACGGGGCTTGAACTTGCAAGTGTAAGGACAGTAAGGGCAAGAGTATGGCTTTTCCTCTGAGTGTCGATGAGCAATGTGCTTCTGAAGGTCATACTTTTCAACACATGCATAATCACAATGTGGGCATTGAAAGTTCTTGATTTTGTTATGACGCTCCATGTGGCGTCTGTAAGAGGCCTTGATGCGACTGGAGTAGCCGCAAATAGAACACACAAAAGAATACTTTCCAAAATGCTCCTCCATGTGAGATCTAAGTTCATGTGAAGTGTTACAGCTGAACTCGCAGTAAGAGCAAAACTGAGTCTTATCACTTTTATGAACCGATAGTGCATGTTTACGCAATTCAAGCGGTCTCTTGAACTCCACAGAACATTCTCGGCAAATGAATCGAGGTTTCAGTTTGTGATGAGTGTTTTTATGCTCTTTGAGAATAAGTTTGTCAGGAGTACTAAAATTGCAAACTTTGCAAATGTATTTTCCAGGTTTTTCATGGATTTGCATGTGTCTTTTGAGACTCATTGCAGTTTTGCAAGCAAATGTACAAAGAGTGCACTTGAACTTCTTCTCTGTGGAATGTCGCACCATATGCTTCTTGAGCTGATCATTAGTTCGACACCTGTAAGAGCAATGCAGGCAGTGAATTTGCTTCACAGGATCATGAGTGTTCAGATGAGTCTTTAAATTTGTGATAGTTTTTGCTTTGAACCCACATATATCACACTTGAAAGGCCTGTTCTCATTGTGGGCAGTGCGGACATGCTGCCTCAGGTTTTTGGTCGAGGCTCCGCAAAGCGGGCACAGAGTGCGCTCAGCTTTATGTGATGTGGTTTGCTTATGAGCCAAAAGTTTTTCCTCTGATAAACAACTGTAGTTGCACTCATCGCAAAATAAATATTTATCCCCTTTGTGTGTTGTTGCCATATGCATCATGAGCTGAGGTTTCCTTTGATACTGAAAATCACAAACAGGACAGGAAAAAAACTTGCTAACTTGGTGAATGTATTTTAAATTGAGTTGACTATCACTCTTTATTGTGTGAGAAAGTTTGTGAATATCTAAAGTAAGTTCTAGTTTGAATGCTTTGAGGCAGTAACAACAAATAAAAGGTGTAGAGGCATGATGTTCTCTCTTTTGATGCCTTTGGAAGTCAATTTCAGTGTATGTTATAAAATCACAATCATCACAATGATATTCGCTCTTTATGAGTTCCTTTCCAGCACTTTTCTCATCAATGGGTGCCTCACCAGGACCATCACTATTAACACAGGGGGGTGAAGCCCCAGCACAGTCAGACCAATGATTCTCTACGCTTATCGAAGATTGTGACACTGTTGAGTTTAATATGTGAGTGGAATATTCTGAAACGTACTCAGTAGCTTCTTCCTGATGCTGTTTTTGCTCATTTGTTATATAATTGTTTTGAGCATCTGTTGTGGGACAAATAGTTGCTCCAGTGGTTGCATCTTGAACTATTACTTCAAGTTTCAGGTTATGCTCTTCCTTTAACTTTTCACAGTCATCAGCAGCACCAGCAGAAAGTAAAGCTGGGCTTATTTCAAAGTCATTACTGCAAATCATAGAATTTTCTATCCCAAACAAAACCTCGCTATCCACATTTTCCACTTTGACTGTGTCAGGAGTAGACAATTTCTGCTCATCATCCAGGGAACCATTTTCAATGAGCACTGATCTGTTTAAACTAGTCTGTGTGGATAGTTCTTCCAAAGTTTTCGCCAGCAACTCTGGAGTAAGTTCAGCACCATCATAGTTATATATGATGATCATTTCACCATTGGTGTTAGTATCCCCCTCTTGCAATACATCTATCTTGTAATTGAACTCTGTCTCCTTTGCAGCCATTTTTAGACAATTCCCTTGAAGTTGTACTGAAATAAAAAGCCAGAAAATTATTAAATTGAGAAATCGGTAATGGAACCCCCCCCCAAATCTTTGAAAAAAGAATGTATTCTTAGAAAATAACTGAAAAGCCCTAGCCCTGTTGCTTTAAGACTTATTTTCTTTCTTTCTGGGAAAAAATCTTGCTTAAAAATATATACAACAGTTTAGATCAACTTAAGTTATATTTTTTGCATAATTTTCTGAAGGTAAAAATTAACCTTTGAAGCAAAAAGACTAGTTAATTAATATTTCACTATATTATCACTCTAATAATATCAGTGTATATTATAATTTACCTCTCCTAAATGCTCTTTAACTTAACAATTGCAGGATGCATATGCTGAAAGTATAAAACTAGCTGCCTACATCTGAGCAAAGAATTCCTAAATTAATAGGTCTAGAAAAAAAAAAAATTATATTATCCTTCTAAAGCAAGTCCCCATATCACTGCTTTAACTCAGTCATAATGCAGTAAAAAACAATTATTAATTTGCATATGTGGGGTTGCCTCTGATTTCACTAGAACTAGGCATTAAATTAAAGTTTAACTAGCACTTACATTTATAGGTCTAGAGGCGGAAACCATTAAAAATAAATACAGTCGTATACTTAAGTTATGGGTTTTTTCCAGTAAGGATTCTGTGCACATTCCAGAAACTTAAAAAAAACCCAGGATTTTCGGACTTATCCTGAAACTTGTCATCTACAGTGCACTCCACTATCGATATTTCCCTTAATTGGATATACCTAAAATGTTTGGAATAAGTCTTTATTAACTGCTTCTGGCATAGTTTTGCTTTTAAACTTGATGATTCACTCAAACTGCTTCATTTCCTATATTTCGATACACTTTCAACTCAGCAGGTGGTTCTGTCTGTAATCTTGCAAAGTCTAATGAACCTTGCACAGACCAATGCATGATGGACAAAGAGCACCACTGTGTGGATTCAAATCTAAACCTACAGCCAAGCCACTCCAGCTTTGACAATCTTAAAATACTATCTTCTTATAAATCCAACTCTCTCTTAATTCAACATGAAAGCTCTGGTCCCTGTTATCAAGAGTAATGTCAAATTATCGTAGGATATGCACTGTATTTTATAGCAGTTTACTTTTGCACATAATATATTAAAGTCAAGCCATAACTGATTTAATATCTCAGCAGCTGGGTCAGTTACTTGACTAGGTCATTCCTATTTAATATATAGCATTTTAAGACAGTCTTACTGGCGTGCAAAGCAGCAAATACTATTTACCTCTGTTATAATTAGTCACGCAAGCAAAAGCATGTTCAAAAACATTCTGAAACGTTTGGAACACAAAATACGATCAGAAGTCAGTAACACAGGAGTAATGAATGTTGACCCTAATATCTTAAGATTGATAAAAGGATTGTATGTCAGACACGAGGCTGCATTAAGACTGGAGTGTAGTACAACAAATTGGTATCCTATTCACGAAGGAGTAAGGCAAGGCTGCAGTCTCTTGCCACATCTCTTCAGTTTTTATACCAAATATGATGAGAAATGTTGAACACGATCAAAGAAATAATCTTTAGTTTTTAATAAGCCTTAAACCCAAGGACAAACTAAGGGACCTGAGGTACACTGATGACACTACACTGCTCTCTACAGCCCCCGTGAAACTGGTCCAAACAGTTCAAAAGCACAGCAAAAAGAAAGGACTGCTGCTGAATGTTAAGCAAAATAAGTAAAAACTAAAATTGTTAACATCGACAGGCGCAGCTCTGTTGCAGATGTGATGGTAAACAGAGAAATGGTTGAGCATGGAGACCACTCTGAATACCTAGATTCTATGATTTATAGACGGCAAATGCTCAGTTAAAATAAAGAATATCAACAGTCCTGGCACAAATCAAAAGAATTGAAAAACACCAAAGAGACAAAAGTGAAAATCATAAGATCTTGCATATTCTCGATTGCCACATATGGATGTAAAGGGTGGATAGTTACAGAAACAGAAGAAAAGAAACTGCGTTCTTTTGAATTAAGATGCTACAGAAAAAATTTCCATGGACTGCACAATACAATGCACGCATACAAAATGACAACATACACAAATAACTTAAGTTCAAACCAAATTGGGTTTTGAATACCATTAAAGAAAGAAAATTGAAATACTTTGGGCATTTAAAAAGAGAAGACAGTTTGGAAAGACATATCCTATCCCAGAAGCAAAGCTGAGAGCAAAACGAAGACAGGGCAGACCCCTACAAGAAGGTGGATGGATGACATCAGCGACGGGCTACAGTGCAAAGGAGGCCCAGCGAGGCAGGTAGGATCCCTCAAGACAGAGAGCTCTTCAGGCAGATTGTGCGAGACGATACGTCAGACACTACAGAATGAAAACTTTGAAGTGAGAGGATTTGAATAACAAAAAGGGGACATGTACCGGTATGTATATACCTGAACTACAATAAAAACTTAAAGATACAGGCAACTCTTTACAAATTGCATGTAAACCAATGCCTCTTCATGCGCCTGCTATGTAACCAGGAAAACATAAAAGCTTATGCACAGCAACAGCAACGGGATGTAGAGTGATGTTGAAACTGAAACTGAAATTTTATACATGTAGTTTTTGATTTGACTGATTAGAACAGTTACAGATTTTTTGAAGATTGGGCAATTGTTACCCCCCTATCTACCATTTTCTACCGAAACTTTAAAAGATGGCCTTGGATTTCTGAATTCTTTAGCGGTGAAACTGGGGACATTGGGGTTGATTCAGGTGATTAATCTGACATCGATGTTGAGACAGACTGAGAGAGTGAACCAGAACCAGATTTATCTGGCGGTTAAATTTCAGAGCCACTACCAACAGTCACTAATGAATGGACTACCACTTTGAACAATCTGAATGTCGAAGAGTTTTCATTTACTGGGGCCGTCATAAACTTTGAAACTATTTCAAGTCCTTTGGAAGTTTTTGATCATTACTTCCCCCATCCCTCTAGGAGCTGTTGGTTGATTAAACTAATTTATGCACGGCAAAGCCAAACCAGTTCAGGTCGAACAGACTCGAAGTGGCAACCTTGCACCTCACAAGAGGGCTAGGGCTAGAAAATAGAAAGGGCAGGCTGTCATCAGTGTGAGTGCCAGTACCCCATCACAATGTTCAGAACCCTGTCTAGACTGGCCACAACTGACTAATAGTAGAGGGTATCACTAAATAAACTGACACTGACTGCACAATCTGTTCTAAAATAGGGCTAATATTAATAATCATCAAAATCCCGGTGTAAGTACAAGAACAAGTCAAACATCGCAAAATAAACCAACAACCAACACTCAAATAACCCAGCACAGAAAAATCAAAAGATGGCCAAATACACGGCTGACCCATGCACAGATGGTTCACGGCATGTAGGCGGATCCACGGATGAGCGACAGCCCTTGGGTCGGAAACATCAGTTTCCATTGTCTACTGAGTGACAGGTTTTTCGGCAGAGGCCACTACAGTAGGCCTACTAAATTATAAAATAAAGGGCACTCCTTGAGTTTTGTGGTCGCTAGCCTGTAGGCGATCAAATGGGTGGGTGGTCGGAATTCGATTATTAAAATTGAATAAATACCATTCAGCTGTACTCCCTGTCTTTTTTGTTATTTTTTTCTTCTATTAAAATTGAATAAAATACCTGCCAGCTGTTTGTTATTTTTTCTTCTATTGAAATTGAATAAAATACCTGCCAGCTGTACTCCCTGTCTTTTTAATCTTTTTTTTTTTTTATTGTACATGTATTGGCACGATTTGTTTGATTCATAAAGACAGATTTGATTGTATTCAATTGTTTATTTGTACACGGGTTGTAATGCAGGCGGGGAAGGGGGTGGGGAGAAACATACACAAACACATGAAATTGATCTGTTTTAACCTTTGATTACCCTTAATCCTGCTACAGCGGTATCTGCCTTATTTGACTCTAGACCGTAGTACCACTATATCGGGATTTGGATTGGAGGGGTGTGATCTAACGCGCTATAAATAACTACCAATAAGATTCACATCCTGTTTCAAATTATAAAAAATAATAAATAGTGTCAGTTAAAGCTGTCCGCGTCCATCAGGCATGTTTTTGATCATATTTGAGTAAGAGCAGTGAGGGGCCAGGAATATAGGTCAATGAGGTCAGGGCAATAGGGTTCAAAGGGTTAAGCAATTGAAGCTATCTCTGTCTCTCACACTCGCTTGCACTGCCTGTCTGTCTCTCTGCTCTCTTCACAGGTTGACTGACTCCGATGTAATCGAATCCTATCCACCCACCCCTCGAAGCCCGCCCACCAAGCTAATTTTATCGCCCACAGGCCAGGGACCACAAAACTCAAGGAGTGCTACTAAAGACTAATACCTTCTCTCGAGTCTCATGATCAGATTGATAGAGATGTACACGGAGAATTGATACCTTGATCTGGGACAACACTTTCTCTTATCTTCATTCATTTATAAATTTAATTGTAGTAGGCTATAAATCTATATGTATCTAGACCCCCCCCCCTTTCCCACCAAATGAATGTATAATTATAAAAACCAATAGAGAACCTTTGAAGGTGATGTAGATCTAGCCCATAAAATCTAGATTTAGGCCCATTCTGAAGCTAAACATGATGGAACAACGCTCACCTAAGAAATATACGTTTTCACGGAGTAATTTTTGTTGTTGATCTAGAGTAGATCTAGATTCTGGTATTTACATCTCTAGGGTTGAGTAGTTTTTTATCATCTAATTTCTAAACTAAAGGTGTTAAAATCTAGATTTAGACCTTTTTCTAATTTCACTTTCACTTTTGTATCAACTCCGTACAAAATCTTAGTGCTAGGTGGTGCAGTATGTGTCAATGTATGATCAGCATCTCCACATTAAAGTCATTGAGATCTGTAGATCTACTGTTGTGGGCTTTGCACTGATGGAGTTTGTTGATCGAATTTTACAACGCGCCCACACAAAGCAACGGAATCACTACCGGTACATGCGCGATTAGCCACAGAATGATGCCTTTAGTGACGTCACACAGTACGGCGGAAATGTTACTGGGGAGAGGAAAAGGGGGAATGGAGACGCGCATATGGGGCATATGTCACAGATTTCTACATCACTATTAACTTATGGTCTTTGCTTATACACTGTAGTTACAAGCTGGGGTACCCGTTCATACGAACAGGTTGAATACAGTTTAATTGTTTGTAACCCGATTCTTTTTTAACTTTTAAACCCCTTGCCATCAGTTAATAATATTTTTGCTTCCTCCTTTTTTATTAAATGAAATTATCTTTTCTCTTCTTTTTTTTTTTAAATTTCTCTCTTTCTCTCTCTTTATTTTTTCTTCTCTTTACATATTCCTCCTTTAAAAAAAATGTCGTTAATATTACTTTTTTTCTTTTTTTTTTTTAAACTCTTTCTCTCTCTCTCTCTCTCTCTCTCTCTCTCTCTCTCTCTCTCTCTCTCTCTCTCTCTTTTTTTTTTTTTTTTCTTCTTCTTTCGTATATATTATATCTAGGCAGCTACGTTACTACTGATGCTGTTAATGATGGACAGTTTTACCCATTGGAGCACATGATTTAGATTTAGTTATTAATAAAGACGACCAGGAAATCTAAAGGCGAACTTTAATCATTTTAAATTATAATAGATTTATAAAAAAGATTAAATCAATATAAAAAAGGACCAAGTAAACTTAGTATTTAGTAAGATGTTGCTTATGTGAATTATAGATTGAGCCGTCTTCGAACCTTTTAAGAAGAATCCCTCGATTCTACTAAAATACTTTTTTTTATTAGATAACAAGCTGGGGTTCCGTTCATACGAACGGGTTGAATACGATGTAATTGTAAGCTGCTTCTTTTTTAAAGGGAAACTTTTAGACCCCTTACCATCAGTTAATATATTTTTGCTTCCTCCTTTTTTTATTAAATGAAAATATCTTTTCTCTTCTTTTTTTTTTTTAATTTCTTTCTCTCTCTCTCTCTCTCTCTCTCTCTCTCTCTCTCTCTCTCTCTCTCTCTCTCTTTTTTTCTTCTTGGCAGCAGTGCCATTACAACATTCGGTAGTCAATGACGCTTTAAAATATATGAATAAAAGGGACCAGGTAAACAAAGTATTCAGTAAGATGTAGCTTCTGTGAAATTTTCATAATTATAGGTTGAGCCGTCTTCGAGTTTTAGCGACAGAACGCCTCGACTCTACTAAAATATATATATCCAAATAACTGGAGTAATGGAATTAAAATGTTTTCCAAAAGTTAGATGGCACCGATCATTGTCGCGCACCTCAAATCGCTCACCAGGCGCCAGTCATCAGGTTTCCTCAGGGATAGGCCCTATGTGACTCTAGGACATTTAGTCATGCCTTGGTGGGGTTTTGTTTCTGATAAGGCTAAACTCAGAAGGTTGAACAGAGATAGATTAATCGATTTGTTGCTATTATTATCGATCATCCTATATACAACAGTCGCTTGTATCTACCTTTATATCATGTCACTGTTAAAAATCACAAAAAAAAAAAAAAAAAAAAAAAAAAAAAAAAAAAAAAAAGTAATAGGTTCGGTGGCCCTTGCCCCTCTTTTCTTTCCGCCCACCCTCTCCGACCCACAGACACCGCGAGCTTACGCGCTCATATTATATTATACGCCGCGTAGAAGGGCCGCCATTTCACTAATCCATCTACTGCTATTAACAGAACTTTTTGTCTACAACAAACTAGATGCTAGTACATGTAGCAAAGATGTAGAAAGAAAGATAAACGACTTGCAGTTTTCCTGTTTACAGAGTGAGGATCATTTTATTGGTTATTGCCCCTTAGTGAGACTGGGTTCTTTACAATAAAATAATATTACATGTATACAGAAAAACAAAGGACAAACGCTTTTTGAGTGAAAACCAAATAAGTCCATTTTATTATTACTCAAATCATCGTCAATTAAACGGATTTTCATTTATAAATATGATTGTATTAAAATAATTCACAATACATAGTAATTATTTCAATATAAACTCAATTTGTTCTTTTTTATTAAATCAAAATCTGTGATGTTTTGAGAGAGTAGCTAGCTAAAGTGGTAATGCAGTTGACTTTCTAGCAAGCGGTCTAGGCAAGGCAACACTTTGTCTGTCTGTCTATACTTTTTTTCTTTCTTTTCAACAGAACTCGTTTACAGCTGCTATCTTATGTACATTCCACCAAGTGTGGCTCTCTCCCTCCCCCACCCCTCTCTCTAATTTTCGCTCTAACAAGACAGGTTTTAACTGAATTTTTCTTTCAAATCCATCAGTCAGATATCGTGAAATATTGACCATATTGGTAGTCCCTAAAGTTAAATAAATAGCAAATGCAATGAACATTAACAGTAAAGTTAATTTTATTGTTATTGTTAGATCATCATAAAAACAAGAACAAAAATATGCACACAATTCTCAATTAAAGTCAATGTCTTCAAAGATGATATTTATGGTACATACAAATCATACATACAATTTGAAATTACCAAATGTAACACAGTACAGCAGTATAGATGTAATTACCGAAACCATAGTACATTTCAAAACAAGAATATCCTTGATGGTTGCAACATTGTTAGGCTACAGATGTGATGCTATGACACTTTGTAAAGACCTAACTATCTGTTGAATTGCTTTGAAAAGACCAGCATTAAAGCCAGGATAAATAATATCTCTCATGCATTTCCTAGTGCTTACAGATGTTACACAAACTTTCTTTAAAAGCCTATAGTAGGCTAAAGCACGTCTTTCTGCTTGCATGGTATAAAGATAAAGCAATAGTTTTATCATGGTCAGACCATCTTCTTCCTAATTTTTTCTTGTTTATCACGTGCAACTGCTTAGTAACAAAATTTACACTTTCTAGTGGAAGGGATTAACCTGATATGCTATTTGTCTTTCCTCTTCTTGGTTTGCTTGTTTGGGAGTATTCTTCTTGCTACTATTTCGTAGTCTGTAAAATCTGTTATGGCTTGTTTTGATCTTCCTGAGTAGGGACTTGTGATGGGAGATTCACTGATTGTTGGCTCACTCTGATCAGACCTGTCTGTGCTGATTGTTGGCTCAGTCTCATCTGTTGTGAATGTGTTTTGAAAGAAAATATAATTTCCATTATTCCGTTTGAAAGGAAGCTTCTATATAAAGCCCTGATCTACTCAGTACTCACCACATAAATGTTGTCATTGCTCAATTACTGTGTAAAAATGTACCCAGCAGTCAAATGCCATGAAAAACACTCCTATATCAGCAGGTCTAAAAGATTTCCTTAGTTTGGTCGCTTAATTTTAAGCTAGATCTGCCAGAGAACTTTTTAAGATGAATGTGAAACGTTTGTTTTAATTTATCATTATGCTGGATTAATAACTAGATCTAACTTGCCGAATGTAATTTAAAACTTTATAAGTAGATCTAGTTTCTCTTCACACAGTACAAGCGAACATTCTTTTCAATTTAAACTGCTTGACAGAATCTGTTTAATAAACTACAGGCATTCAGGCAATGAATGTCATTTTTTAGACTCGATCTTAAAATCCCACCCTTCATTTGGCTCTATGCTTAACCAATCTACAATACCGTGGATCTAGTTTAAGAAACAAGAAACTAGATGTAAAATTAGGAACAAATAATCTGACCTTTCTTCGTCTTGTGGGAATCTATAAAAGGAAAGCTTTTTTTCTTTGCAATATGGTTTGTTTCGACTGCTAGTGCAGTTCATTGCACCACAAAAACCATCCGAACATTGCATTTTTGGTGCCATTTTAAAACGTTGTTTACATTGGTTGCTGCGGATTGACACATATGTTCTAACAAGGGACATCACTCCTAGAAATCCTCGCATAATTTCACGAGTAGAATTATATCTTTCCTTCATCCTTGCTAGTGGATCTAGAATACTAGAATCCCACAAAGTTCGAACTGACCAAGATCCAAGTCTTACAAGTACTAATGTTAGATCTAGTTTAGATTTTAACGAAAGTGTCTATGCACTTTACTTTAGTGTGTCTGCCTCTGTATTACACGTAGGCCTATGCGTATGCCGTATATGCACGGCATCTATTGCTTTTGTTTTAAGAATTATAATTGCAATTCATCGCGTTGGGCATGATTAGTCTAATGATTAGTTCTCTGGACCACACTGATTTCTAAATTATTATTTTAATTATCTAGTCTAGATCTATATCATATATGGCATACTCAGTCCTGTTATTTTATTTTATTTTATTTTTGGCATTGATATTGAATGTTACTCTATTATAGAGGGCACTGTGGTAGAGCGTTGGTTTCCCAATCTGGACGCCCTCAGTTCAAAACCGACATTTGAACTCAAATTTACTGTCCTAGTCTCTCTCTGTGTGACACTATGTCAAGTCGTCAAATTTTCTTGTTGGAACCCGTTCACAGTATAGCCTTGCAGCTGACGTTGAGAAATAACTCACTCGCTCTGACATCTTTACCAATAGATGAAAAAAGTTTTTTGTCTTACAACTAGGGCAATATATAACCTATCTAGAGCCTGATACATGGAAGTTTAGGCCTTCATGTATGTCAGGGCAAAAAATAACAGAGCATGAAATATTTGTTTATAGACCTTAAATGTAATGCTCTGCATCTTTTTTTTTTTTAACGAAGTGGCTGCCAGTACGTAACCGTACGAATAGACGAGATTCTAGGAGTACGGCACTCTTGCAGTCGCACCCACTTCTCGTGGCCTTTGAGATATGGTGCCGCGACCGGAAATTAGTTCCTGTTTCCTTTTCCCTCCTTTTCTCTTTTCTGTCAGCAGGTGTCAGTCTCAGTCTGAGTTTTATCAGCGAACCACTAGGGTTACACGAGATCGAAAATGGCCAAATTTGAAGTCGACGATGAATTTGATACATTTGAACATCGAGAGCAGGGTAAAGGAATTTGAAGAAAGTTACTTAGTGTGAGTGAAACTAAAAGCGGAATGAATACTTGTTTATAAAATTTGTTTATTTAGACCTCTGAATATAGTCTTGCTTCAGTATTCGTAATATAACAAAGAATTTTTTAGCATGTAATCTCCAAAATCTTTTTACACCATCAAATAACTAATTTTAACAAAAAATTCATTTTTGAACTATTTATTTTTCAAACAATTTTCAAATTCAAAATTTAAAAAGCAAAATTTATCATTTGCCCACAGAAAGCTGACGTGCCGTAAAAACAAACTCACTCACTCACTGCCCACAGAAAAAGTATGCATTGAAATTTGTCACATTAAAAGATAATTTTTCGATGCCGTTAACTATGGCGTTGCACAATGTTGTGAAATTAATTTTAATTATTCCATTGATGCTTTAAATTGCAATTTAACTATATATGATACGCAAGAATTGAACAAAGTTAAAAATTCAATAACATAAATTATTTTGACCTTATTCTAATTACTATTGTTGAATCACCCATATTACAATTTATATACTACTTTCAAAATCTAAAGTAATATCTAGTAGTACAAAACTTATAAAACAATATTTTTCAATTTTAGTTCTGGATACACGTCAATTATACTTTAAAAAAGGTAAAAAAGGTTTCAAACAGCCATTTCCACGAGCGAGTCAAAACACACCAACACAGAACACCAAGCCCTAAATCATGGGAAAAGGGGGAGGGGGGTGCAAGCTGGTCTCCAGATAAGAAGTTCGGACGTTCAAATCCAAAGATCGCTAAAAGCACGAGTATATAGTACTGCCGCTGAAGTCAACCTGGTGCTGTCGAAATTGTTGATAAAACTAGAATTCAACAATCATCGATTCAGCAAATTTAATTAAAATAAGAGAAAAAAAATATTATAGGCCAACTTCAGGCATTTATTCGTACCAAATACAACATAATACCGTATTGGCAAAGACTATATTCTACAATCTTTATTTCACAAGGGGGGGGGGGGGGGGGGCATTAAGCAGGTCGAGAGTGCCGTATGAATAGAATCATTTCTTCACATACGGTCGCGTACGATATACACAATCTATAAATAAATACGGGCCCGTAAACCTAGCAAAGGTTCTAGTCGTACGGCAGATCATGTGACCTCCCGCTGTTCAAGAGTGCCGTACTCCTAGAATCTCGTCTACGCGTACGGTCACGTACGAGTAGCCACGGCCTTTTTTTAAATATTGTATGAGAGTGTCAAAGCCTCAGTGAAGCACATATATCGGCCATAAATTCAAAGCATTATTATTGGGAATTATGTATTCCTCCCATTAATCTTGACTAGTGGGCGCCCTTAGACAAGAGCCGTGATGTGAGGTCAAATGTCAACATGATTTGTATGATAAGAGTGAAACTACCCCTGCTCATTTGGAAATACTGAAATAGGGGAACTTATAAATGCCGAGTCACTGGGTGTAAGTTGCCAATAAAAAAAAGAACAACTGCTTGAACCTCTTACTGACTAAGTGACTACCTTGGTTCTCCAAAATTGTTTTGGATTTTGAGATTCTTGAAATGCCATTAAACATTTTGAGGAAATGGATAATTAAAGCCTTAATTTCTCTTTTCAGAATAATTTGATCTTACCAATTTCCATTTTGTTGACTCATAGGTTGACTGTAGACTGACATCTTCAAAGCAGTTCAAATTCTAAAGTACTAGGCTACTATGGCCAGTGGCGGTGAAGGAGTCACTGTATGGTACCAAAGGGAAGTACCATTGAAATCAAGGTCTCGTGGATGTCATTATATCACGGATGAAATAGATAAAGCATGTGCAGAGGAGTTGAACAAAATTAAAGTTGGAGTCGCCAATATTCACAGTAAGTTTTTATGATTTACAAATAACTTTTAAAAAATGCGTAACTATTTCTTTCAGAGAGTAAGAGGTATTTTGAGTGGGACATTTACTTTTATATTCAATTGTTCCAGATAATAATCACTTTGACGAGTGACACTTGTTTGTTCTCCTATCAATTTATAATTTATTTGTTTTTTGATTTTGGTCCCCAGTTAAACACACATCAGCAAGTATCATCCTAAATGAAGTAAGCTGAACATGTATGTGCTTGCCTTATTAGTTTATATTAATGACTATTTTATTGTAATGTAGGGTTTTATTTCAGTCTTAATTTAAGAATGAATGTTAGGACGCCATATTATAGCATACTTTTTTCCCCCTTTCTTTTTATTATAAGACTACAACGTGATTAATTATGAAAATCAGTTAAGTTTTAAGTGAGCTTTGGTTTGTCAAACATGTTTCTACTGAGATACATTGCTGTCAATAGATTTATTTTTAGTTACAAAGTGTCCTAGAACAACTATCCGGATTAAACTAAGTTCTCTTTTTAGACGTAAAAGATTGTGTAGGTGCTTACTCTATATATAACTACACAAGAGTTCTTTATTTTTCTAAAATATGTTATGAAAATATAAATTCATTATTTACTTAAATATAAAGGCCTTTTTTGCCCTCTGTGTAAAATGGCATGATAACATGCTCATTCAATTTTAGCTATAAATTCATCCATAAGGGAAATTATCTTAACAATGTTCAGTCAGGAATAAATGTCTTGCTCTTGATGTTACTTTTGTGTTTGAAATCTTTTACAAAATTTGCTTACCCCTGAAAAAGTTTTATGCGTTTGCTAAATATTTTAACATTGCTCTCTCAACAGAACTATGACCCAACTGTTCTGTGAGTACAACAAGAGCTGATCTTACTCTGTGAAGTAGTTCAAGATTTAGGGGGATATAAAAAAGAAAACCCTCAGCATCCAACATAATTGATGAATCTTGTTGCATTGTCTCTAGAACTTTCAAGGATACTGAATTAAAGGGTGTATGGAAAGGTACAAATTGATAAATTTTGAATAATTTATAACTGCCACCATGATTATACATGCTCCTGTCAGCGAATTTCAAAGACTAGTCAAATGATAAAGTAATGTTTTTCATAAATGATAATGATCCTGGCTATAACTTTATGGTGAATATTTTTTTATTCTTTTTCAGAAAAGACATGGAAATGGTTTTGAATAAAGTTGTTCCTGAGGTACGAACATTTTACAAAAATATATACAGTGTCGTTAACTAGGTACTAGGAACCAACAGTAATACATTGTTTGACTTACTATTATAGTAAAAAGAAAAAAAATTTAAGTCTTTTATCTTTGTTTGGATGTATGTGAGCCACCATGAAATTTTCAGGTGTATCTCCATTTTTGGACTATCAGGAATGTAATAAAAGCTTAGCTATTTCAATTTTTTTTTGCGTTTGCATGTTTAAATTTACTCAATTATTAGCTGAGATATGACTTTTAAAAGTTTGGAAACTAGCATACACCAGATGTGAGAAAATCATGATTAAATTTAAAGCTTCATTATTAGGTTGAAAAATGTTGTCACAGGCAGCTGAGAGAGCCTACCTCAAAACACCTACAAACTAGATATTTTGTGAAAGGGTAAAGCAACTTTGCTTGTCTATTGAATACATTGAGGATATAATGGGTTTGAGAGAAAAAACGTAGGTAATTTCTGTGAAACAAGAAATGATGGTAGTTACAAAATCCAAAAGAAAAAGAACACTTTTAGTTGATTTTTATTTGGAAAAAAAATTGTCGACATGTAGTTAAATGGAAATACAGCACTCATACTATATCAATATTATTTTTAAGTTTAGATGCATACATGTATCTCTCAAAATCATTTATAATATTGAGTTCAGACTGAAAATATGGTGGCTCACATGTAATAAGGGGTTAATTAACTTTTGCCTGACTTTTTATTCATAACAATATACTTGTTTATTGCATATTGAACTAAAGTAAACTGAGATTTAAATATATTATAGGGGGGCTAGGTGATTCAGCTTGATTCTATCCAAGAAAATTGCAGCTGTAAAATGTAAGCTCTCTTTTGCAGAAAAAAGTGTAAAAATGGAACTTTCGATTAAGTACATATATTATTTTTTAACTTTGATGAAACTTGTTTTATTTGATCCTCCTAATAAAATTGAATATGCCACAAGAAGTTTAAATGATTGATATATGTTAACACTATTTGTTCATGCATCCTCTCCTTCTAGTCATGGAATTACAAACACTCTCTGGAAGGCCCAGATGATATGGTTAGTATTTTTCATTGTGTTTAGTAGTGGTCTTGTGAAGGAAGCATTATAATGCTCAGTGAAATGACTTTTCATTTGAAGTTGCTGATCATATAGTGTGGATTTCAAAACTTTCTGGAGAATTTATTTGCAGAGATATTGTGAAGATTCGAAAAAAAAAATCATCTACTTAAAACTTAGATACATTTTTTTCTTTAATGAATATTGAATGTATATAGATGATACCTGTCTAAGTATCTTGGATGTTCCTCTTCTTTTTTTCTTCTAATGAGTTCACTGTAAGTATTTAGATCTTAGTAATCAATTGTATCCAAAACTGTTTGTTTTTGTTAAAAAAAAATTAAGATTCATGTTCCTTTAAAAAAAATATTACCCTGCTTAACATATATCTTTATTACAAACTTAATAAACTTGTGAGGGTTTTTCTGTATCAATACATTTATGTAAACATTTTTGATATTGCAACTGGTATAATTCACAAAATGGTCATTAAAAATGCATTCTAAATTACAATAAGTTATTCCAAAAACACTTAATGCATTTTCCTTTACATATAATTTACCTGCAAATAAATAGCTCATGTAAGATTTTTATTTGATGAAAAATCTATCTTTCACAAACTTACTTCCCTTTTTTAATGATGTTTACTTGAAAATAGTTGTCTAAGGAATATTTTGATAGTAGAATAAATTGAGCAGGCTAATCACTGTTGAATATAATTGTATTGCATGTCATTTGCCTATCTAAAAAGCTGTATTACTGTCATATCACTGTATTTCCTTAGCCTGCACACGCCAAGGCTGCGATGATGGGCAGTAGCTTGAGCATCCCTATAACAAACGGCAAATTCAACCTGGGGACCTGGCAGGGCGTCTGGTTGTGTGAGCACAGGGACTCTGGGGGTAAGCCCTCATTCAACTATTTTATGTCAATAGCTTTGTAAACCCCATTGTGGCTGAAAATGTTACATTATTATAATTCAGTGTTTTAAAAGTATTATTGTTATTATTATTATTATTACAATTCTTCTTCTTCTTACTATGATGTTTTTATGAATACTACTGTTATTATCCTTACTGACATCATTATTATTGTTGCCCTTATTAAAATTTGATTTCTTTACCTTAATAAGTATAATCAATACTTTTTAATGTATTATTTACATTTTTAGATAAATATTTAGAAAAAAGAACTTTCAGGGATGTTTGTAATTGTTTTGACCAATTTTCAAATTGCCTGGTTTGGTGTATAGTTAGAGTACATGGTGTCATTTCTAAGTACGCCCTATCAATAAATTATCTTCTTAATCTTCATCTTCTTAGTTTTGAATACCTTAGTCAACAACTTAACAACTTTACCCACCACTTCTTTTTTTTTATTGGAATAATTCTGTTAGTCATAAACATAATGACAATGGTAATGATTTGGTTCACATCCTTAAAAAAAAAAATCATTATGTCTAATATTTTATTTTAACTAACATTTTCAGGTTCAAGGAAGCTGATTGTGACAATGAATGGGCTCAAGAAATGAATCAAAGTCATGCGATCATAGATTGTTTTAACACATTCAAGACTGCTCTCAAGAACTTGGTTAAAATATCCATGGTACTGTTAGTGTTAGATCTGCACAACTCTGCCTATGTGACAAAAACCAATCAAATCTTGGGTTCAAGAGTATTGTTACCCCTGTGACTGTTAAGATACTCGGGATAGATATAGAAGTTTGTGAACAGATTTTGATATTTCAAAGCAGTGTTCTACGAAAAAAGAAATGGTGCATTTATCATAATTCAAAGTTTTTGGAAACAAAATATGAAAAATGAAAAAAATTACTCCCAAAAATATTTGACTTTTTAACAAGCCAAATATAAACTGAGGTATAGCATTAGTCCATTCAAATTTTGATCATGTTGATATTGGATACATTATAATAACAGTGACAGTGATTAAGGTGTAAGTCTTGAAACTTTATGTTTTAATATAAAAGCAATATATGTGAGCGCCACACAAACTTTTGAGGAAAATAGAAACTGCCTAATTATAATTTATCTACAAAACAGAAACAAAACAAACCCTCAACAAAGGGAAAACAAAAAGCATTAGATAGGGTAGAATGGTACTATTTCGCTCGATTTTTGTTATGGGCGATTGTCAATTTGGTTATTTGATATCATATTGCAACTTCCCATTCAACTGTTTTACATAAGATATAAGTATGATTAAATTGCTGTTTGGATACTATCGATACACTATTTGATAGTTGTTTTGTCATAAAACTTTCTATTTGTATTTATAACTTGTTTGGTACTTTTTCGTCCAGTGTGGTGGGATTATTTCATGCAAAGGCTAAAGAAGAAAAAAAAATAAAAATCTGAAACCAACAGAATATAACTAGAAATGGGAGAAATGTGGAAAAGGCGTTTGGGGCTTGTGAATGGTACTGTTCCTCGCTGATCTTTTAACCAACCTTTTATGCAAAATTTTGATGCTTCTAACACTCAGAGAGATAAAGGAATCACCATTGCAACTAGCATAATGTATTAAGTGTCTTGGGACATCATAGGCACATTATAGCCGTTACTGTGCTGATGTGCCGTAAAAACAAACTAACCCATCTTGCTTGTTAAAGCTCCAACATCTATGGAAATTGGCAAGAGGCAATGCCGCATGGAATCGAGTGTTATGGATTTTTTGCAATTTGAGTGACTAAGGCCTCGAAAGCAGTGAGCAGAAACGCCAACACTTCTACACAAATTCGTCTTTTGTGAACTGCATCTAAAAGTTATAGAGAACGCGCTTGGCAGTGAAGTGAAGTTGGCTTGTTGTCACTGCGTTTCGGTACAAGGTTTAAATAGGCTTTCCAATATATGTTCATACTGAAGGACAAATTCGTGTAGAAGACATGTTGATGTTTGTACTCACTGTGTGTGCAGAATTGGTCAGGATTAACAATAAGACAATTAACATGTATAAATCTACATGCATAAATCTGAATCTGCAAATACAGAAAAGATGGCTCGGATAGGAAGACTGGCTTTCATATACATATTTGTTTTAATAAACAGATGTGAACACAAAAATGAAATAAACAAGAAACTAGACCTTTTTCTTGTTCCTTTAATGACAAATTAACAAGTTTTTCATTATGTCTTAGTCAACTTTCATAATATATTTTTATTTAATTTAAGAATTAAAATTTATTATATCCTGCCTGAAATATAAATAAATAAAGTTTTCGAAAAATTGCTTCTCACATAATGATGGAATTTAACATTTCACAATAAATTTTAAGCATCGTGTGTACTAAAACAAAAGGAAACGTCAGACATTGTGGACACTTACGGATCAGTAATATCAAAATATATAATGAAAACAAGGAACCATCTGTTTTGAGTATTATCAAAGATAGTAGAAATAAAGATAATCAACTCTTCCAAAATTAAAGTAAGACAATCTGATAACAACAGCTTACAAGAGGAATGCTATTACTGAGTGACACTAAGACTTAGAGTATAACTGCTAATGTATTTGTAATTTCATGTACACTTATAAAAATATTCTCTACTTATCAAAATCCGAAAGATGTAAAGATAAAAATGATGCGTTTTTCATAGAGACAACCACTGATTAAAGATAAATATAGACCTGATCGTAGCGGGAAAAGTAAATAAAAAATAGCCATGTTCTATGTAAGCAATGCAGTTTTTTTTTCGTTTTTTTTTTTCAAATTTCTTTTTGCAAAAGTAAAACCAAATCATGTCAAATTAAAAAATATCTGGCCAATAATTTTTTACTTCTTTCGGTAAATACGTTCAACATGTATTTTATTTTTAAGCAGTAAAGTTTTAACCACAATCTTTTCTCTTGAACTTTTAACATCTGAACTGTAAGTGACCGCTTAAAATTAGTTAAAAGTTCACATATACTTCAACATAATATGAATACAACTTTATTATCATTAACTGTCAGTTAAACTGATGGTGAGGCTGCTGTATAATTTACATCTACACGATGACGACTATTAAATATTTATTCAAATTTTACACAGCTAGTTAAACACACCAATAACGAGGACATTCTTTTGGGCTCCCTCATGAATAATTTCCATGCAGTAAGAAATTAACTAATTTCTGCAATGAATCAACAAGAGTGATGAAATCTGCTTCATGAAAAAAAAATTATAAAGAAAGGTAACCCCTTGGCTTACACTCACAGTTGAGCATAAAATAATTGTTGATTCAGTCAAATACAGATTTCTCCTAATACATGTAACATAATACAATACACATGTATGAGCAATTGCCATTTTTGTGTCATGCATGTGGCAAAGTACTCCCAATTGTCAAATCCGCACATTCTTCTCTCATTGTTTATAAAAAAAAAGAGGTATAAAAGCGGCTCTTCCTTGCTCTAGCTAAGGTTAATTGCTCCATGCAAATTATTTAATGAGCAGAGGACTAAAAAACACTTATTGAGTGGCCCACTGCATGTCATCAAAGGCCATCTAGAGTTTATAGAACATATGCAAAACAATTAAAAAAATTTAAAAAGAAAAGTTATCTTAGAAAAGTGACTGACTTTTATGCCACAAATGATGTTAATTATTTTTGGATCATGTTTAGGCAATTGCTAATATACAAAACATATATATATATTTGTATCTTAAATGTAAAGGATCGTTTTTTTTCAAAACAGGTTCTATATTTCCCTTTTCCAAATAAAGCTTTCAATATACATTTCTGTGCATCATCCCCTGTGCTTACGAAATAAAAGCACATGCACCCTGTAATTAGCCAGCCCTGTGTAATAATAAAAAAAACAACCTAAAAAGGCAGAAAACATGAGGACTTTTCCGAAATCAAATTGTTTGATTGACGGAAAGATTACTGAAAATATTTCAATTTCATATGACAATTAACTACATTATGTTGACATAATAATCCTTACGTATGAACCATTTCAACAATTTTTTACTTATTCCTCTTAAAGATAATTATATATAAAAAAGAATGTGAGACTTGGCTGCCAGGAATTCGGTTAGCTTGCAATAAGTGGACAAGATATAATTTCTTTTTCAGGTACAAAACAACAATACCATAAATATTGCGCCAGTAACGGTTATCATCTTTTCAAGTGAGATGGGCTGAACATAATAATGAATCTAGTTATAAATTCTTGTAATGCATTGTAAAGGAACTAAAACTAATGATAACACTCAACAGTGTTTGGTTCAAACCATTTTTATGATTAGATGCACACATCAACAGACTTGCATGCCTTTAATGAATAATCAAAGAAATGGTGAGGCTGACCAGTGAACAAACGATTTGAATTTCCTTCAATATTCTTCTGTCAAAAATGACTTTTCAAAACTGAACTATGAGGGGTAGGAAACAATTACCAAAACACAAGCCTATGTAAAAACGTAGAAAGAAATTAAGATGCAAGTTTTTTTTATTATTATCAAACGCCTTTCAATTTGTCAAGTGAGATTTGTTCAAAAGTATAGACTCTGTATAGAAAACCTTGGTACCTTGCTAATTCTTTCCAGAAACAAATCAATACACTATTAACTGTGAAAGAGAACACTTGGTGCCAAACCAGAAACATGTAATACAAGGCTTTACCGTAACAGAAAATAAAAAGAGCATATGTCAGACTCTATGCACACCTTGACTGATGCAATGATCATGTGTAACACAATGCAGATTAGGTCTATTCATTATTTTTTTTTGCTGCAATGCTTCATTTCTTCTTTAAATCTCCATATGTCCAAATATAATAAAGTTGATGGACAAATAAACTCCAAAAAGTGATATTAAATATGGCTAAGGAAACAATCATATAGAAACGGCTGCCTTACTGCAAGAATTTATATTCTGTTGTCAGAGTAGAGTTAAAAGATGAAATATTTACTATGTCTAAAACAGTATTCCAGTTGCATGTAACTTCTATATATGCATATGTGACCCATTCAATGCAATTGGAAAGAAATACATCCATGTGGCAGGTTTTATCTTTCATTGAAAAACACAGGTAGCATATTAAACCACGCTTTTTTGTGTGCGAGACAACCAGGTTGAATTAGCACACACCGTCTTACTTTCTTTTAAAGTAATTTAAAATGTGTAAAAAGGGCACAAAGTTATCCATTAAAATTTGAATGAAATTTATAATATAATCAATTTTAAAATTAGAGATAATTAAAATCGAAAATGAACAAAGAAAAATATAGAGAAATTGTTTATGTTTAGATGCCTCTAGTTGAAGATGTATCGACAATGTGTGTCTATAATGCCAGGAACATCTCATATACTGATAGATTATCAGGAGTTAGACACACACACACTCGCACACACACTTTCTCTCTATCTCTCTTCCTCCTCCTCATCCTCATACTATCCACGTCTCAATTTCTTCACCTTCTTCTTTTCTTTATCTTATGAAAAATAACACCCACAAACAGGACGATTTTCGAATTCCCTGACATGCTTTTGGGAGAACTTAATAGCAGCACCAGCAGCCAAAAATAGAAGTAATGGTACAATGTAAAAGTATACTCAGTAGAATCAGCAGTGACAACAGTAACTATAGATTGGGACTAAGCAATAGTAAATGAAGGAATGTTTTTTATTTAGGGATAAATGAGTTGGTGAATTTTTTTAAACCTAAAAAACCATTGGAATATACATGTATATCAAAAGGGACATCCAGAAGATTATTCAAATGTGCTAGACTGACATAATATTCCTGATTGTAGCAGTAAAAGCAGTTATTCACAATGCTGATTTTAAATGCTACAAGTAAAAGACATTTCCAATTTCTTGAACTCAGCGACTAAACAACTTAACAAAAGTATGTAGCTTTGACCATGATGGTTATAGGATTGCACCCCTTCCCCCGCCTAAAAAACAAAAAAAAAACAAAAAAACTTTCAGCAGAAAAGGCTTTGATAACAACTGTAGCCTGTGTAGGTAGTTTGATAGTAGGTAAATAACATTTTTGTCCCTATTTAATCCTTGTTGGCCAGATACAGAATTGCTTCGTGGATAGAGATGAATTATATTGTGGTATATATTTAACAAAAAACAATGTCCATTACACAATAACATAGAACATCAGAGGAACAGTTAAAGTTTCTAACGAAATGCTCATGGCAACAATACGAGATGTTCTTACATGTAGAAAAGTATCCGCTGAGAAACCAGTAGCACAAAACTAGTATTTCTAGTAAATAAAAGATAATAAAAGACAATACTAAATATAGCCCTTAATTCATAAAATCGTTCATAAAATTATAACTGCAAGATATTGATTCCTTCATAACTTAGACTAGCTAAAGAGCTGCAGTTTGACGATAATAATACATTTAATATTACTAACACAGAAATCCCCAAATTCATGAATAAAAAGTGCACATTTCTCCATCCACTTAGATAGGCCTTAGCTTGATCTGCAACAATACTTTTCTCTGCAAATCAGCACAAAATTCAACATCATGAAAAAAATGATGATAATGATAATGATGATGATGATGATGATGTTAATAATAATAATAATAATAATAATAATAATAATAATAATAATAATAATTACAGTAAGTTTTATTACACAGCTACTGTTCCTTTTGTTCAAAATCACAGGCATAAAAATACAATGTTTAGCAATATTCTCACAATTTGAGCACATATTGAACAAGGCTTTGGGGAATTTCAACAACATGTGTAACAATATGTTTAACATCAATTCATTCTCTTCACCCTTTTGTGCCACCATAGTAAAAGATTCTGTTGCAACTAGCGGCAGATGACAATTACAATTTTTGTTAACTTCATCCCCTTTATGATCACTATCACCTGGACCCAAAAGGATTAGATGCTCATGCATAGGCGATCAGTAGGTTCCATGATATTTGCTGAATCAAGTGATTTTATCATTTCTGTGTTCACTGCAATCCGATTAAGAAAAACACCTGAGAGACACTTTAAAAGTTTATTTTATCCCAAGTTTATATACATAAATCCATAGTACACCTTAAACAGGGTTTATCTTTTGCAGATTGTGAGGGATAGCACAATTGTTTATTGAAATCTTTGCATGTTGAGTCTCACAGAAGCATTATCTACATACCTTACACAGAGGTTTCATCTCTCATGAAAACAAAAAAAATATGTAAAAATCAACACAAGCATGATTTACGACTAGTTAAGGGTGCACAAATTTACAAACAGTGATAAGGGTGGGTACGTAGTGAACACCAGTAAATAAAACTATGCCTGGTTGTCAGTCCAAATAAGCCACACATCACAAACAGGGTCTGCCACTTCATATAGATTTAGTTTGAAGTTGGACAATCTACTCAACATTTAGAAGCATATTGAAGATCTCAAGAACTATTTTGTTGTAAAAATTTTCCAATTTGTAGTTGTATGTTTCCAAGACATGTTTTTTATCTTATAAAATGAGCATTACCCACATGTTGGTGCTATTGCTTGATAAACTGACAGAAAGCTTAGGTAAAACTATAGCTAACAATGCATGAACCTTCTATAAGTAATATCTTTGTTTAGTTCAGGGGTAATTTAACTGTAGCAGACAAGGAACTTCCAACTCTTTCAAACCAGACTCAGAGAATCTATCTGCTGTAAGATCCTCAATAAGTCTGAACTGTGCACAATTGAGAAATATTTGCTGCCTCATATAAATAAGTTCACAAACCATTCCTGATTTTCACTAACATATATCATCTCAAAGTAAATCTACCATTTCAGTATAGACGAAAAAGCGGGAAAACTGTAAGGGTTCGGGAGAGATTTTCTTATATTTTTTCTATTAATTAGGTTTATCTTGATTGATCGATAAACAAGAGTGATCAACTGAACAGCTTCTTCTATGCACCATATAGGATTGCCTTTTTTTCTACGTAAAAAGTATTCATTTGTAAAATTGCTCCAATTTTGTGTTAAGGCAACAAAAATCAGTAAATGCTTTACAACTTACACATCTGTCATTTTTTTTCTTTAAATTGAAAATAATCTGTTTACAGAGAAATTAATTGTAGGAACTAGATTAATAGGACGGGATTAAAAGAAATTATATCTGGAAAATATAAAAATGTTTGAAGCAATGAGAGAGTTACCCTGTACAGAAGATAAAAAAGAAGGCAATCGTTCTATAGTTGAGATTCTGTTAGAGGATCATTGCGGGAGCTGGAAAAGCAAATAAAATGCAAGGCATAGGGCAACTTAAAATACCATCAGACATTGCCTTCATTGAGCAACAAGATTTTGGTGCAGCTTGAAAAGCAAACATTATCTAATTAAAAGGTGTATGATCAGCTAACAGAAATATTTGATTGACTACATTTGATGTCACACACTCTCACTCATCCATACATAAATTTTGATCATAGAAAAAAAATAATTCGAACAGATTGCAATGCACCAAAGATGAATTTTCAAGGTTTTGGAAGAGTTGGAATAGAAAAATAATCTATTTCAAAAACCAGCATTAACATATTTATCTGACTTCACTCAATTATAAGCACACACAACTCATTTCTCAAGCACATTGAGGCATTTTTACACTGACATCTTTGAGAAATGAGTGCTTGATAACACACCAAAAAAACAAACAAAACAAATTTCATTATCCTCTCCCTATTTCAGGAGAAAGGCATATTAAACCCAACAAGACCTGATTTGTTAAAATATAAGTACAACTGTTTAGATTGTGACCATTTTAAGATCATGTCTTAAGTGCATAATATTCAGAAAAAAAAACTACTTTACAGCATCCTGTGATGCTCATGAAAGGAACATTCATCAAAATGAAACGGCTCCATGCTCCCTTTTCAAATATTTCAACGGTTACAATTACAAGCAGATCAGCTACAGTTAAAAGTTCAACTTGGACAACAACAAGTGCCCCTGAGACCTGACTTGCCAACACTCTGCATTCACCTCAACACAGCTACAGAGAACTGTTGCCTTCTTCTTCATGGCTCGAGGCAAAAGAGCAGAAACTCAGAGACAACTGGGCTAAACAACAGCATGCCTTATCTATGTATGATTGAGAAACAAGGCGTACATCATATTGACATTTACAAGTGGTGAGAGATAACTAAATTTCTGGTAAAAAAACCTTATCTACATCAATTTTATAGCTGATTAGAGCAAAGGTTAAAAAAAAAGAAAGGCACAATCAGATGGAAGTGTCACTCTCATGGGGAAATTAAAATTATTCTCAGAACTAATCGTAATACTTTTCTTATCGAATAGCTTTTCCGATTAATATTCACTAATCATTCTTCAAAACAAAAAAGGTTGTGCTACAGTCTTTGACAGAGTAATGGAGAACCAGGAATTATTGTCCTGATTGTTCTAAGCACATGGCATTTGTAAGGAAGGCTGCCACATTCCTCAGCTACCCATTACATGTACATGTCCGTGCTGTATTCACAAAAGGGTCACCAAAAATTTTTTTGGCCACAACAATCATAGAAATAGATAAACAATTTTAGATCATTCTAAAAATTTCTTCAAGACCCAGTATTTATAAAGTCCCAAAACAGATTTTGTTGATGTGAACTTACAATAAAATAACAAAAACAAATAAAGATCTGTTGTTGTTTTTTTTCTCCTAAAGTTTGCAAGGATTTTAATATTGTTTGAAACAGACGCAAAATAAAATTTTCATACTTTTAACAAAGATCCCACTATAAAATATTCACCATAAAAATTAGTCATGTAGTGATTTACATCACTTTCTTTTATGTTAATGTTATTGCACAATTTAACCCCCAACATCACAAACATTATCACCTAACTCAAAGTAGTCCATCTTTTTAAGTTTACAAACAATTTTCCCTTCATAACTCATAGAGATGACAAAATAGTTTACCCAAATTTGTAGTTAAAAAAACAAAACAACAAGAAACAATACAAAGCATCAAACATTGAATTACTACGCAAAAAATGAAAAATTTTAGGAATATTATTTGTAAATCTAGCATGGTTTAAATAGTTATCATCAACAAAAAGTTTGCATGACCTGCTCAGTTCTTCAACAAAAGCATAATGCACGCAACACCATGGGAGTTTGTCCTCTTTGGCGCTTGTAAGTGGAAAAAAAGCATGGATTCTATGACAAATGAGCAACTGCAGTTTATAAGTAAAAAAAACCCACAATCAAACAAAATTGTTCTAAACCACATTCTAAAGGGTTATTCCAGTCTGGCATAATTATGTCAAGTATAGAATCACAACAAATTACAGTTTTATCGATAGTTCTTATGAAAAAAAAATGCCTCATTAAGATTGTTTTTCATACAGGTGTAATCAGGATTTCATATGACATCAATGTAAGTTAACACTTGGCTAACAACTTTCCCATGAAATCAACCAATCCCTTGCGTACCTGGTTTTACAATTTTGTAGGAAATCAATTAATCCCGCCGTACCTGGCATAGAATCTTTCCCATGTGCATGTAAGGATCTTGGGCAAAAGAAAACCTGGACAACAATCTTAGATTTCAGCCTGTTTAAGATCCGCCCTGCCGAAGCCATTATATATCTGCTGTAAGAACCACTGTTTCCAGTTTATTAAAAATAAACTTCAAGTTGACAGTGAATTGTAGAGGTCATTGCAATTTTGCATATTACATATTTAGTTGAGTTGAGTTGGTTTAACATCCAACAACAGCACTATAAAACTATAAGCTATATTGTAGACAGGCCCCAAGACGGACTTCTGGCAATGGTATGTGCGACCACACACAAGACAGGGCGGAAATACCATGATTTGTGTCTCAGGCGGTCACAAACTGACACCGACCCAACCAGTAGGAGATGACATCGCCAGGGCTCAAACCACAAACCTCCTGCATCTGAAGTCGATGTTCTACCCAACGGCTACCTCAGTGTCGACAAGTGACATTCTTATGCTAGACAGAGTGTTTCCCTATATATATAGCTTTCAACACTCTTGAAGTGAAATTTCACAAAAAAAAAAAACACCATAAAAACATGACACTGTGCTGCAGTTTTGACAAATACACATTGATTTTATTTTGATAATCTTTGGGGTTTGTGATAACTATTAAAAATAAAATCTATTATATTATGACTTATACAATGAATTTCGGATATTACATATTTTCCAATATCATTGGTTACCAGATCTTCTATTTGCTCCCCACCAAAGCCTTACCGAAAGGGGTTCCAGTGTTTACAAGCACTTACCATAATCATCTTTCCTTACACAACAGGATTTAAGTTATGAGTCTATTTCAGCATTTTTCATGGCGGAGACCATGACATAATTACATGGTTTTATCTATGTATATAAGGAAATTTTTTTTTTACTTTAATGCATTAAAAACGGCAGCACATATCTTCTGAAATTTATAATGCTGTCGCAGAGCACTAAGTTTTTAAATGGGTTTAGTATAAAAAATATTAACCTTAAGACTGTTTAAAAATCAAATGAAATGCTGTACGTTAAAATGTTCCTTCTCACTTTTCCCCATTTTCATTTCGTTTTTTATCAGAGTCACAAATCTTTAACTTTTGTAATATTTGCCGATCAGCTGATTGTTTGACTTGGAGACAGAACAAGACCTTTTTGATTCAATTGTGATCGCATTAAAAATGTGTTGATATTTTGAAGTTGAATGTTTTTAGAATCCTTACAAACTTAGATCTATATTACCCCAAGTCATTCAGGAATCTAGATTAGATCCAAGCAGCTTTCATTTATTACCTGAGTCTTGGCTATGACCAAATTTTGAAGATCTAGATCTAGACCTAGAGTGCATATCAAACAACACATTCTCAGACTCTTGATCTAAAAATCGAAGGGGGGGGGATCTAAATCTAGATAAAAATATCTGTAGATTCTTTCATGCCTCTTAGGTAAACTATGGTTACGCATACTTATATAAATATCAGTTTGTAGACACTTGGCACACAGACAACATAGGGACTACTCGGTTAAAATATTTAAATTTTTTTTTTTTAAATCTTCGTGGTTATTCTTTATCTTTTATCAATGATCCTGTCATAGTGTGGGAAACTGAAGCCTAGGTGAAATCTTAGCTATCTCTCCATATAGAAGCAAGATTTCTGTTATCTCGTCTGCTTTACACGCAGAAGGTTACGAGTTCGGACATTGCTAGAATCTTTACTTTGTTTTAAATAGAGAAAGATCCTAAAAATATGCATTTTAAAGCTACCACTAATAAACTGGATAGATAGATAGATATGATGTAAATTTAGCCTGAGATTAATTGTGGTCCCTAGAGAAATTCTTGAATTGGCAATCATGGTTTTTATTTGGACTGACATGCTATAAAAGTTCCCCCAATTCTTGATAGATTTAGCCTTGGAGAAAATCGTGGACCTCGGAGAACTGTTTACATAGGTGGTCAGTGTTTTTCTTTGGATTGACATGCTATAAAAGTTACCAAAGTCTTGATGTAATTTAATCTGTAGACATTTAAAAAATGCCAGTCTCTATTTGATCTAATCCCTAGAGATTCTAAAAATATAAACTACCACTAAAAACCAGGACAGGAAGTGTCCCTTTTAGAAAGAGTTGGCTTACAGACTATTCCACCGTATTTGACCTGTTTGCATGAACAGGTATCCCATCTTGATTTATACACTCCAGTTGCATTCCTAAAAAGAGTGCAAATGAACATGGAGAAAGAATATTTTCATATATTTGACCTCTGCTGGAACCAAGAATGAGGATAATTGTTACGCTGACAGATGCTATGAATTGCGTTTGAGAGAATATATATGCTGGATTACATTGAGTGTATATGTTAAGACTTGTAATTTCAAATCAATCCTGAATTAAAATATGTAATAACTTCTGGAACAAGCCAATGTCATGACATATCAAGCCACCAACTCAAGCTGGAATTTGTTGCAAAATTTGACATGCTTTTTCATAATGGCATCTGAATAGCATAAAGAATCTCAAATGAAATAAAAGTTATATCCATTCATGTATATAAATTTTTATATCAGTTTTCCCACGGAAATACTGGTATAAACCGCAATACAAGCAGATGCGTTTTTTTTCCTCATCTACGATTGAACATAAATAAAGCTAAAAATATAAAGTACTAGATTTTGTACATATAGAAAGTGTAAATTTTAAGGCTGGACAAACAAATTGAACAAGAGTAAAAGAAACGGAGAACACAATTCTCTATGGCCAAATCCCAAGAAAAAAAATTAAGGAAAGCAATGTAAAAACATCTACAATCATTTTATCATTTATGCATCTACAATTTCCACTTGAGAGGAAATCAAGAAAAAAAAAAAAAAAAAAAAAAAAAAACATTTTACACATCATGACTTTCCTCAAAAGAAAAACAAAAGAAACATAAAATCTCTAACTGAGAAACATTTCTTGGCTGACTATCTGTTTTACTCCAAACCTTAAACCATAGCACATGGCCACAGTGTCTATAGTGATGTGATATATTTGCATTTTTAAGACTTAAAAATCATTTTAAAACTTTTCTTTACAGAGAGCAAAATGTACAATCAAATTTTAAAAACAAGAAGGCCCACAAAGCAACACATTAAAATGTAAATAATACTATTTTGCTACCTGTAGGAGATCATGATTATTCACATACTATACAAGCTCTAATCCAGTCCTGGTAGGTTCAGAGAACTTGCAAACTGGCTGCACACACAAATATATGGGCTTTTCAGTATGAGGACAACGACAGAAGACTTATTACAGGTTAATACAAATAAGTATCTGTTTCTATACAGTAGAAAACGAAAAAAAAATAAAGTCTGATAATTCGACTTTTCATAATCTAAGTACTGCAAGAGACTGGTTATTTTTTTCTCTTTGGTTGTATTACAGTTAAACTGATAATTCAAAGTCTTTCTGGACTGAATCTCTTAGTTCAAAGCTGAAACCATCAATAGGCATTACGAGAGTAAAAGCCTATCTGTTGAGAAGCGTTCACTACTTATTGCCACCTAAGACATGCTTTTGCAACTAAGAGAGATTGGGTTCGAAAGAGGTTGCTGAAAAAAAAAGGAAACTTCCATAAATGCAATTTTACAAATCAGGTGAGTAGCTGCCTATAATGTAAAATTACATTTGTGGTTCAGGTATGTCCACTTCTATTCAAGGTTAAGATCAAACCACAAGCAATTTGAGTTATGAGGTTTCCACCTGTAGTTCTCAACTTCATGGTTGACTAGTAGAAGACAACAGTGCCCATCACCCTAGGCAAGAGATAAAACTTTCAACAAGTGCCAATGTACACAAAACAAATGAGAATGGTTATCCATTCATGGCTTCAACAAAATCAACATATCTTTATCTGAGCTCATAATATTGTGAAGAGCCCTGATGAAGATAAAACTGTCTCACCCGCATTGACACAATATTAAGTTGATCCAAAACTAAATGAGACTACGGTTCTCAGAGGCATAAACTTTTTTATAAACGGCTAATAGCAGCTACATGGACAAACAATATTTCCATTTATTGATATTTTAAACAATTTTACATCATCTGAGTTATGAAAGAAAAAAGAAGACTAAACAAACAACCCTGTTGTATCCAAGACATTTAAAAAATGTATCCTCTCTCTGCAGAGAAGCCTGTTCTTCTTGAGCTCAGATTATGCATTAAATCAATTGAACCTTCAAAGACACCCCCCTCCAAACACACACACACACACACAATCTAAGAAGTTAATCCTGCTCATGCAGAGAAATGACAAACTTTGAGCCGAAGGGCGATACGTAGCTGATGCCCAGCTTGGTGAAGATGGCTGACGGGATGCTCAGGTCGCACAAGTACACGCTGCCACACATGGGCGTCGTTCCAGCCAGCGGCAGGACCTTGAACAAGCTCCATCTGAATAGGGGGAGAAAAAAGCAACTCGATAAATTATTCCTTAAAAACTAGATTTTATTCTTTTTATCTGTGCTTGCTTTTATTCAGCAGTAGATAACATTTGTCCTTTGCTGAAAATTGTGATTTCCTTCAGTGCTAAACACTCCAAGCTTTAATTTCCCAATCGTAACGAAATATTTCTTTTTCTTTTGTTTGACCAAGCACTATGTCGATCTTGTTTAAACAGATAATTCAAACCATGCTTACACAATTCAGAATTCTGTACATTAACAATCTCCTGGCAATACACTAAAGCCTACATCATTCAATCTACATAACTTTTAACACTAAAGATTCCTGAGGAAATTAATATTTGATAGCATTTTTTTTACATGAGTAAAGATTTACCAATGTTTGGAAATCTTGATCTAAACTACAACAAATGGATATAAGTACTAAGGTATTTTACACCTTCTTCAACCTACAGTCAAGTAACATATCCTTGAATGCATAAAGAGCAAAACTTGATATCATAAAGTCTTCCATAACCCAGGATGTTTAATTGAATCACCCATAAACCAACTATTCCTTCCAATATTCTTTTAACTTGGCTGCAGCATTAACACTTAAGAGAACCAAGCAAATTAAAAATCTTACAAAATTTAGAAATGGGAAAAGGAGATCCTCCAATTTTTCCCCACAATCATGTAAAAGCAGACATTTAAAAAAATTAATTTCCTTTATGTTATATGATTTTTAAACTTGAGTTTGTGTTTTATAGACTTTTTGGATTATTTTTATATCTCTATTTGTTTTTTATCTTTTAATTTAAATTTTTAACAATAATACATTAACAGACACGGGAAACAAATAAAAACATCCAATTTTGCACAAGATCTTTAAAAAATCTATGCTTTTCCCCTGCAACGACACAATAGTTGACCTACCTGGTGACCATGCCTGGGCCCTCAGGGGGCGGGTCCAACGCCAACACTTGAGCTTTCACATCCGGACTCTTCGTCCACGCCACAATGTTTTGATACCAGGGCTGCTGGCTGAATGTGGAGGCTGAGGCAGAGTCCAGGGCACTCACCACCAGATCTACAGTTTTAGGTAAACCTGGGGGGGGGGAAGGAATTGAGGATTAACAAACTTAAGTAAAACATTTCTCAAAGTACATGATGGCTTCAATTGCACTTCAAGTAAAGATTCTTCCATCAATTTCCTTAACTAGGCATGTAAATGTCAAGTACTAACAATTAGAACTAAGGCATATTTACAGTTAAAACTAAAACTACAACATAGATTCTACATACCTATACACAATATGTATCTGATTAAACAGAATAGCATTACCTTTAACATTGTGAAGAACTTTATTGCCGGTGAGCTTGAACAGCTCTATCTCCTGAGAGGTGACCGCGGGCATGGGGCAGTTCGGGGTCACCAGCGTGACCTGCACGCCATGGGAGGACAGGATGCGAGCGCAGCAGGCACCCAGCGCCCCGTGCTCGTGCGCGCCGCACAATACGACCACCGAGGGCATCTGGTGGTCGTTCTTGGGGTGAATTCTGGAACACCGGGTAAAGGTTGGTTTCTTAACTTTTTCCTATCACACCGCATTCGTTATGCACATTGGTATGTTCTTGTGCTAGCACCTTTTTGAATTGATTTGCATACCTTCTACTTAAAATAATGAAAATCAAACTCTTTACATTTTATGAATTTTTGACCATTGCACACAAGTAATAGGCCCCAATCTGAAAAGGTTAGAGTTAAAAGCCAGCAACTAGGCTATATCCCCGACGAGAAAAGTCAGTAATAATGCAGCAAGAACTAACATTTTTTTAAAGTAAATTACTATTAGCTTGATGCTGAATATATACGATATATATATATATATATGCTTTCGTTTTTTTCTTCTAATTCTAAAAATTGAAGCTGTAAAAAAAAGCCCATTATCTTATGATAAAAAGTTGCATTTTTTCCTAAAATTCAGCTGAACAAACCTGTGGCTCCCTCCAAAAAGATGGATAGCCATATCACTTGCCGATCGGCAGTACGACTCGAGCTGCCGTGACTGTGAGAGGCCATGATCAGAGGCCATGGCACACAGCCGCTCACGCATTTCTTGAGAGATGGCTGGGACGATAAGACCGCAATCTGAGGGGAGATAAAACATGGAAAAACCAATAACTTGTGTGAGCTACAAAACATCTTTCAAAAACATTCATGCAAAACCACAGAAATCACTTTAAGGCTTCAGTTTGTAAATTATATTCAGTAATTTATTATGCAATGTAAAACTTATTTTTGGAAACAAATTATTGAACTTTACAATACATCATTCTCCCAGGATACGAAAATTCATTTAGGGTAATTTTTAATTGTGCTAAAGATCTCATATTATAACACTCTTTATCTTTCTATACAATTCCTGTATTCTGGATAAACAATACATTCTCCATCAATTCTTGCAATAGGCAACATGTATAGGTAGGTAAACCTTCCTTTGAGGAGAGAAGACAAAACAAAACCAGCTCCAAAAATATAAAAAGTTCAAAATTTCTTGGAAGTTTAAGAGAGATGAGAAGGATTGGCAAGGGACAAGTACAGCTATCTGTGACTTCAACCCCCTCTTTGTATATAAAAAGAAAACTGTTCAGCTTGGGACACAAATGCATCATGTTTTGGCTGGCAGCATTGAGTGTATGTTAGAACAAAAATAAATTAAAAAAAGAACAAAACCCATGCAAATTTATAGTTTTGCCTAGCCAGCAGAGATAATTTTATTAATCAGGGCTAGAAGTGGGTTTGGAAAACAGTTTTCCAGGCTTTTTCCTGGTCTTTCTACTAAAATTTAAGGTCCATATTTACTGAACATCAACTACGCGCAGGAGAAAACCACAGTATTAATGTACCCTAAAGGAATTACTTAAATTTAAAGCACAGGTAACCACCAACTGCAATAAAATGTGTAGACCTTTCGTACCATTCCCAATCTTGACTTAGTCTCAAAATTAAAAGAAGACACTTTTTAAAGAGAAGGAGGCAGAGGCAGAAAGAGAAAAAAAGACAAAAAAGTTCAAATTAAATGTGGAGAGAGAGAGAGAGAGAGAGAGGAAGAGAAGATGGAAGACATTGAGAGAGAGAAAGAAGAGGAAATCGAATTTAAATATGTGGAGAGCGAAAAGGATAGAAAGATGGTAAAAGAACAAGAAAAGCTTGAAGTGTCATTTGTGGAGAGAGAGAGAGAGAGAGAGAGAGAGAGAGAGAGAGAGAGAGAGAGAGAGAGAGAGAGAGAGAGAGAGAGAGAGAGAGAGAGAGAGAGAGGGGGGGGGAGAGAGGGGGGGGGGGGGGGGGGAGAAAGACCTGATCTAGGTTTAGATAGCCCTAATCTAGATAGACCTGTAATTAATTTCTATTTAACAGAAAGAAGAGCCCAATATATTTTTTAAAAGTTAAAATAAAACTAGTTGCTACATTAAAAAAAAAAAAAAACCCAACTAAAATTGGATCAGAATGTGTGAGAAAGTAATGTCATTGCGCCTCTATTTATGGTGTCACATAAATTTAGTGCATAAGGGAATTCCCGACTGAACTTCGCAGAGTGTGACGTCATCAGCTTTGTTTACTTCAGCTTACAAACTTTTCAGTTAGATCTATAGCTATAATTTTAAGGTTGTAAGACCTCAGGTAAAAAGGGCTCAAATTTTAAGAAACTTGGTCAAATTGAGGCTAAGATACAATCTAAAGGCCAGACAATCGTCAGGAAAGAGATAAAAGATAACCAAGAAATTTGAGAAGCAACTTAAAGTTGAACAAACAAAACGCACTTGAATGAGTTATGTAAAGCAAAAACACAAGAAAAAGAAAGTTGGTAAGAAAAGTTTTCAAACTGCCCATTTTTGACTTAAATTTGGAATCGATACACTTCTTGTTTTTTTGACATAACGTGGATGTCTTGATGAGCGTCAATGGATTCTTACATCTACTAATAATTGACGGTGCACAATTTTTCTGCCACGCATCACGGGCAAACTACACCATCTAGAACCCCCAAATTTGGTATGTTATGCCTAAACCCAAAGTGAAAGTCAGAAGTGGAACAGTCTAAAATCTGCACTCTAAAGATGTCTTTTCAGAAAGCTTCGTGCTCTTTTCTGATATCAACAGACAAATTTCAAATTAAATTTAAAAATACAAAATCTAGATTAGACCTAAATCTAGAGTAGAGATATCGATCTAGACAGAGGTAGATTAGATCTAGCCTATAGATTGTAGAGCTAAAACATGAAACAATACACCGTCTCTATATCGAGCTTCTAGGTATTTAGATCTAGACCCTAAATTATGATTCTAATTCAAGCCAGAGAAAGACAACTCTGTCAATGTTGTTTATCCCGAGATCTTGACAAAGTAAGGGAAGATGAAATTTTAAATCTCGTAGAACGGAACCTGTACTTGTTACAGCTGTTACTACAATCTTGGTTCAACCAATGGAATGACTGAATCTGAGGCATTTAGTGCGCCATTGGCCACTAGTGGTATTCAACAATGAAGCAATAAGAAAGGTGTCTTTACCAAGTCGTCTGATTGGTTGTATTGGCAGAGAAGAGCAGAATTCTATCAGCCATTCAGGCAGGTGTTTACTTTGTGTTTAAAAACATCATGGCAGGTGACTATTTATACCAGTGTAAAGCTTAAAATTTTCCTCCATTAACATTTTTCCACAAAATTTTCCGTTTCGTCGATATTTAACAAATTCCCTGCAATTTCACAGCCGCAAATTCACAAAACAAAATTCCTGGGTTTTTCCCGATTCACTTCAAGGCTCGATTGATACTCAAAATAAAGAACAGACTTGGTTGTATCAGAAACCAAGTTCCGCAGAGTTTGGCCTCACCTGTAATGTAGAGTTTGCTGGTGCAGCCGGCAGGTACTTGGATCTGCTGTTTCTTCACAGGCACCGTGTTGCTCTCCCCGGGCTGGAGGATGTTTTCATCGTGACGGAACTTCTGCTCCACAGGCGGTCCGCTGCTCAGGCTAAGCTCGGGGAAACCGTTCTCAATTTCCTGAAAAACAGCTTTCTTGTTGAACAAAGCCAGGTTGGACTCAAAGTCAAAATCTTTGAGGTAGGATTGAGTGGGCGCGCTGAAGCATTCACTGTTTTTGGAATTGACGGTTCCTCTTTTCCCTCCTCTCTCCATTCGCTTAGGCATGGAAACCTTCCTGCCTGGACTGTATGTTTGAGACTCAATTACTTTGTCAGACTTAGATCCTTTGTGCTTTGAATTGTGAGAACCTGGAAATGCAACATAAAAATTCATTATACCAGGGGGAAAAGTTGAACAAAAAAGATTCCTTCATCAGCTTTCGGAACTTTAAGTCTTGTAATCATTTTTTTCGTGCATGTTATTAGTACTCATGGCTAGCAAACAAATCTACGCATCATAAAATATTCTGTCCATACATGAAATAAAACACTAGGTTATTGACAAAGCATCAGGACTATGAAATAAAGGCTTAAATTATTTTCTTGCATTACCTGGTGTGAGAGAGAACAAAGATATTTCATTGGAAAAACAGTTTTAAAATTGATTTTAAAAGCTCACTCCAAATTTATGATGGCAGCAATTTCAAGCTTTTCATGAAATCCAGTATTCCTTTACTTGGTTTTTCCCCTTTCTAAACCAAACTTACAAACTTTTTCAAAGACATCCCAATAAAAAAGAAATTGGGTATTATGCCAAATTGGTAAAAGTATTGCAATTATCTTTCTAAAAATATTTATCTCTGAAGCTAACAATAATGTTTACCTTAAACTTGCATATAAGCATGCTCTTAGTATATGAACACATATGAGGTTCTATCCTTAACACCAGTCTTAAGTCATTTAAAAATGTGCCTTTGCCCACAAAGATCTCATTGAGGTATCCAATCTCACCAACTCCGTTCCCGTGTTCATGCCCATCTGTGGTGGGAAGGTCCCTGGTGGTGCTAGTGCTTGCCCGAGTCCGCCGGTGCGAGTGGCCGCTGTCCAGGTACCTCGAGGGACTGTCTGGCGGAGAGAGCTTCCTCCTGCACCCGCCCTTTCCATGGACAGCACTAGCTGGCGGGTTCTCCACGTCTTTAGCGGATAAGTTGCCTGAAGAACTGGATGTGGGGAAGCCAGTGTGAGCCTTGGATGTGGCTTTGATGATCTTGATGGGGGAGGTGCATGTGGGTTTGGTCACATCGTCAATCTCTTTAGTCATTTTGGATGGGGTTGCTTTCCTAGAGATGATCTCTGATGCTTCATGGGATGCATGGATTATCTTTATGTCGCGAATAGTTGTTGAACTGTAAAGAGGAAAAGGGGGGAATTAGTTCATATAATATATGGTACAATTTTTCCCTTCTTAGGTTTTCATAATTATGTGAACTAAATTGTGAATGATAACAACAACAAAAATTTAAAAAATGCAATATAACTATGTTTTTAAATAACTATTCAAAATGAGATTGAAAAGTCACATTTCTAAAGATATTCTTGCACTAGATGAATAAAAAAATATTTTAAAAATAACATTCACAAATCCATAACTAAATTACTTCACAAGATTTCAGATTCAACATGTTATGGAATCAGTTTTTTCTCTAACTTTGGTTTCCTTTCCGAGGCTTTCACCAGTATCTTTACAAAGCAAATGTCAGTTTCCATTGATTTTTATCTTGTCTTGTGTTACATTTAAATTTTGGATCATTTGTCACCCCAGAAGCGAAATCATACAAATTTGCATCAGACCCCTAGGAATCTAAAAGATGATGAATATCATGTCATAGCTACTACAAATGTAACAAAATGTGTATTAGATTATTATAGGAACAGGTGCTTTGAAGGACTAAATGTAAAAAAGGAGTATTTTTCAAACTTTTCTGTGCATCATTTATTAAGTTCAATACCTCATTTTAGCAAGGCTGATTTGTTCAGCAATTTTCAACTCTTTTTATGATGCATGTGTAGTTATCTGAAGTTGTGATGGATAAGTGAAACCAAAATATTGTCGGTATGTTTTTGTGGTTGTTGTGATGCCAGATCTTTTTTCCTTCTTTGGCTTAAAAATGTAAATCTAGCTTGTGCACCATTAATTTTTACTTAATTAGCACTCCATTTTAACTCTGATCTTATGTCAATGGGTAGAAAAACACACCTTAAGTTTTTGTTTTTTAACTTTAACTAACATCCTTTTGTGAAAACTTTTCTTTCCGGAGTAATTAAGTCCTTGATTGAAATTGTATGCCAACTTTTTTAACTTATGAAAAAGTGGATGCCCACGGAGATCCCATGACATACAGATCAGAGCAAAAAAAGCAAAACATTAGTTTGATTAGGGTTAAGGGACACTTTGGACAACTTTGTTAAATAGAAAGAAAGATAAAAACAATCCACATTCTGTTCCTGATATAGTTTACCTAAGATTGAGCTCTGGCTGGTCACATTTGAGTCCATTTACAAATGCGTGTGTTATGGTGAGTGTGTTCATAACTGGGTCAATCTTCTGCACCAGACCCTGGTAGGAGCCCAGGGGGCCGCAGTCAATGGAAACCATCGACCCAATAAAGTTTGTTGGACCTCCTGAACTTGAAGCTTGGTCTGTCAAAAAGCAATATAAATCTTAAAATAATAGCAATATATCTCATTGTCGTCATTCACAAACTATCTATCTACAGCAGAGTAAATTTTACAGGAAAAGAAAAAAGTGTTTATATCCTAAAGGTAGGTATACATTTAAATTATTTTAGGTACATTAAATTTTATACAGCCTTATAAACCCATTGAAGTAGTTTTTGTCCAAAATATTGCATTGGTTCATTCTAGAATGCATATTGCGGGTTTGTGAATTACATTCGCAGTGCAGATGGTCGGCTTATCGAACGTGTCCGTTTTGTGTATGACATTTTTAAGCCAAAGTACAGCCTGCGCTTGTATGTAGCCAATATCAAAGCTCTGTCTCAATGTTAAATTAAATTGTTTTTAAACGCTTGTTTCTTTCCCTCATAACTAATCCTAGTTTAAAAAAAATTTACAGTTAAAAATAAAAAAAAAAGAATAAAAAATACAAGTCTCATAATGTCAGAGTGTCATTTTTTATGTATTTCAAAGGCTCCTAATTGAACGCTAAATATGATAGAGGCATTATTTTTTATTGCGCCTTCCCATGTCTATTCAAAATTAGACCAAATTGATTCTTTTTTTATGGGGAAACCGGCCTTTCTTTCTTTTATTTTTTGTTTGTTTGGGTGGGGAAACGGTCAGCATTAGATAGATTAATTATAATGCTTTATAAGTGATTATTGTTTAAGAATTAATTATAATGCTTTATAAGTGATTATTGTTTAAGATGGATATTTGTTTTTTCCATGTTGCTACAAATTTAATGGGAACAGGAGTGAGTGATAAAAACATCTTTCTGTTTCAGGTCTTTGAATGAAAGTTATCTTAATACACTGATGAACCTGTTTTAGCGTGAATTGAAAAAAAATAACAACCAATATGTCCGCTGCAATGGTGGAGACAATACCTCAATTTATTAATCCATAATTGTTATTTTAAGTCACCAAACATACGCACTCACTCCCTTTAACGTTTTAGTTACAAAGAAGATTAAATCCCAATTTGTTAATTCACACAACATTGCTCATTTTGTCTCAAAATGGATGCCTTTAGACTAGAATTGAAGCTGTATACTCTACCCTTATATCACAACGCCACCTTAATACTGCATACAATTTTTTATACCGACATAGACAAGAAGACGCCTGCTATGTAGATAACCGATTTGTACATGACACTTCCTTCAGCAATACAGTTGCTGGTTGTGTCTACACACCTGCATCCAGTCAATTTTTGTATGACAAGCATCATGTTTGTTTATTTCTACAAATTTAATACAAACTCAACCTGTACAGTACTCAAGCCCAGTCCTGCGTTACGTCCAAGGTCTTGTTGAGTCCGATGTTGCTATACAATGTGAATGTCCAATTTAATTATTATAATGTAAAAAAGAAGACAAATTTCTAGAATTAGGAATCCCTTTACAGCTAAAGATCTCAGGGAAAAGTCTCATAGTCATGTAGAGCTTTTTTAACCTGATGTAAAACTACCCAAAAAAAGCTAACCACCTTAAACTTCAGAAACAACAAAAACTTTCTAGATTTATCTTTCGTAACGAAATAAATTAACAGAACAACAACAAATAGAAAAACATACCAGAACTGTCAGCTTCTGTTTTCATTTCTTAAGATGATGTCAACTGCCTTATACAGCTTGTATTAAGAATGATGTGGTGGTGCAAATTGATGAAAATGAGATCTTGCAAAATGGCATTAATTGATGAGATCTGACAAGATTATACCTAAAAATCTTGGTCAGAGGTACCAAACGTACCTGCAAATGAAAAAAAAATTAGAAATTATCTAACATTTGACAATTGAATTGCAGTCAAGGCATTTTAGTATACAGGATGGGTTTTTTTTTGTAAATAGTAGCCTAATATTTTAATAGATCTTGAATATTATAATTTAATATTTATAACGAAACGACGTGAGTACTACAAAACACCACGAAGGGATTAAGAATAGTAGCTCAATATATAGGTACAGGCCATCTATAGATCTACTAATCACTCTTATAAATACCACTGACATATATATTAGTGTATCTGGGCTACGCTCACAAAAGATGGACGCTCCACTGTGGAAATCAAGATAAGGCTCGCCATCGCAACAGGTAGCATGGCCAAACTAAACAAGATCTGAAGCAGTAAAAATATAAGCTTCTCTACAAAAATAAAATTGTACAAAACTCTAGTCTTGTCCACCCTACTCTACGGCTGTGAGAACTGGACGCTAACAGCTGACTCTACAAAAAGGATACAGGCATTCGAGAACAAATGCTACAGACGCATATTAGGGATCTCATGGAAGGACCGTAAGACGAACGGATTTGTACAAAGAGAAATAAGGCACGAGCAGGACAACAAGAAAACCTGATAGGGATAGTGAAAAGAAGAAAGCTTTTATGACTTGGCCACATCTCTCGCCACAACAGTCTGGCAAGACAGTGCTGCAGGGAACACTAGAAGGCGGCAGAAACTGAGAAAGCGCGGACGGCAGGTTAAATGTTGGGCGGACAACCTAAAAGAATGGACCAGACAGCCCAACCCGGACGAGATTGGCAGAGGACAGACCTGCCTGGCGATCGCTGTCATACGAGGTGTCGACCCTGTCTCCGCTACAACTCCACAGTCAACTCAAGGGACTGAGTGAGTCAGTGAGTGACATAATCAAGGGCAGTCTTCCATTTTATTGGCACAAACTTTTAAAAGTTTGTAAACTGCATCAATCATGGATTTTGAACAATTAATTCATAAACTAGATTTAGATAAAATTAGTGATTTTTTTAAAATTAAAAAAACAACAACATTAGCCTAGATCTATACTACTCTCTCAATTTAAGGCTTCTAGTAATACCAACTATATATCTAGATCTAACTGTTTAAGAGTGCTCTAGATCTAGTCTAGATAGAGATCAGTTGTTACAACAGTTTATAAATTGGTTCAGGTAAAAATTCAGTGATCTAGATCTAGATTTCTAGATAAAAGTGATCAGTATCTAGATTTAGACCTAGATTCTAGATCTACACTTAAAGCTTTTAAACTATAAACGCATTTTTCTTAATGTCTATAAGGGGATCTGAGAAAATCTAAATATCTAGATCTGGACGTTGATACTAGATAAAAGATTTCAAAAATATTTTATAGGGAATAACAGGGCATAGTGATAAGCTTACTTCTAATCTAAGTCTAGATGAATTTTAGACCAGATCTAGATCTAGAATCTGTCTTCTATGTGGATCTAGATCTAGATCTAGAATCTAAATCTAATCTAACGCTTACTTCAAAAATATGGCAAAAGAACCGCTTCTATGCTTTCTTCAAATCTACTGAAGAGTACGTCAGAAAAAGTTGAGTTTCAATCACAGACCTGATGGTCAACCCAATCAAAATAATGTAACAATCAGCAATCGCGTTGATTGACTGTCTACTCTCTAAATCAAAACAAACCAACCGGATGTCCTCGAACGAACGTTTCTTACTAGGAAGATAGTTTTGTCATGGTTAGTTGTAGAACTTTAGTTCTTTGTACAAGTTTCATGTCTCTTAGATCCTTAAGGGTATTTTTTTTTTTATAAATTATGTCAACGGGTCCTAAGACTAACATCTGCCATTTTTACTTGCACCCAAACATGATACGGTGTGGAGATACATGTGTCTCAGCCAGTCACATTGTAGGCCCTGCTGACACCCACCCAGTTATTAGAGGGCAAAATCCGACCAATAAAGCATTTGGCCGATCAAAGACTCGAATCGGGTACCTCCCGATTGGGACCCCAATGCTCTACCCCTTTCGCCAGCCCGCCCCGTCCACTTCACATTGCTTATCACAATTGTGCTTGAAAGTTTGTCTGCCATGCTATCAACGTCGGGTGCATTCGGAACTCAAGAAACGTGAAGCCCACTGCGAGTCCAGCAATTATTCAAGTCGTAAGTGTAAGAAATGGTGTTGATGATGGTGATGATGATGATGATGATGATGATGATGATGATGATGATGATGATGATGATGATGATGATGATGATGATGATGATGATGATGATGATGATGATGATGATGATGATGATGATGATGATGATGATGACGATGATGATGATGAAGATGAATATTATAGTAAATATATTGATAACGTTCATTAAGGTCTTATGATTGTTGCGATCTAGCAAAATGTATGTAGATCATTCATGTTTTAAGCATACAGAATTGAATAACTATACACGTAAAAATTCAACACTGGCAGACGAGACAGAAGTTAAAAGGAACCACGAGTGTAAATCACTTTTTTACATTCTGTATTTATATCAACGGAAACACTTTGACGGTTTGAAATAGATTCGTCGCATAGAAGTAAAAATAAAAAATAAAAAAGTGGGCAACTTGCAATATGGTTTAGAGTCGTGATTTAGGTTAAATGGTATTATTATAATATAGTGAGATAAAGATTTCATCCATTTAGACAGCTTTTTTAAAATGAAAAACCTATCCAATTCAATTCTAAATCAAATCGCTGACGAAAAGCATGCTTATTGAGCCTCAATCAACTTTGACTAAAACAAACGCTAGAATAATGGACTAGATATATAATATGAAATAATATGATACGTTTTGAACGACGTTTCTGTTTTCCGTATCTGACCAGACTGCTATTTGTAATTAAAAGGGTAAATAAAAAGAGTTACATTTTTTAATGCAGATAAGCTTTAGCAAATCGACTATTCCAGAAGAGATACAATGTATTATCATGTTCAATAGATTCTTGGTAACTATTGCAAGACATGTTTGTTTCTTTTTGTGTTCCATATAATACATTCAAAGCATGTTATATAGTAACGATATTATGCAATAATAGATAATATTGCAACCATCTCAATACTGTGCCTTTTTGTTGTTGTCAATTAAAGCTTTACTAAATTTAACGTGTTTTGCTTATCAATATTTCATAAACATTTTTTGCTAGTTTCCATCCCTCTTAGTAAAGAATTTTCTTTTATATTCTCATTTAGTTCGAAACTACTATTCCGAATAATAAACCTAACAAGTTATTGGTCGATGTAAGCCAATTAATATTTCCCAGCAGTTGGCCAGGTTTACGTGAAAACAAACAAACAAACAAACAAAAACACCAAACAAGCAGGATTTATGTAATCGACTAAACATAAAACACTCATAAACTAGGAAAAAGGGAAACTAATTTTATATTTCAATATGTCACTTTATTTACAATGATGAAATGTGTTTGAATTTAACAACAAATATTCTATATACAAGTTTAAATGAGTTAATATGCTGCAACATCAGTAGGGGATGTGAAGAGCACCTGTGGAAAAATGGAATCAAATTTTAAGAAATTATTCGCCCAAGTGAGAGCAACCAAAAAAACAAAAAAAAAAACAACAAAAAAAAACAACAAAACACCAACAACAACAATAACATCAACACCACTCTATCTATCTATCTATCTATCTATCTATCTATCTACCTATCTATCTATCTATCTATCTATCTATCTATCTATCTATCTATCTATCTATCTATCTATCTATCTATCTATCTATCTATCTATCTATCTATCTATCTATCTATCTATCTATCTATTGATCTACCTGTTTATCTGTCTATTTCTCCTTCACTTACTTGATTTTTTCTTTCGCTTTTCGTAGTGAATCACCCAAACCCAAGGAATTCATAATATTAACGGGTTTCAATGAACACCTTTCCATCTCCGTTACAGGAAGGAGCTGAGGTGATCACCACCTACGCCATGTGCGGTTTTTCAGCCTTCACGACCATCGGGATCTCCATAGGCGCGATGACCTCGCTCTGCCCAGCCCGCAAGATGGACATCATCAAACTAGTGCCGCTTGCCTTCCTGGGCATCATCGTTCACCGTTAGCCTTACCACCAATGTTATGGTTATGAATACTTCCTTTACACATATAAGAACCGCAAAATAGATTAAAAAGAAAATTTTATTTCAAAGTTATGAACATATAATGCAAAAAGAACTAGGGTCATAATGTAAACTTATTTGCTTGTTTGTTTTTAGTTTATTGTTATACTTTATTGTAAAGAGCGACATCGCAATTTGATTTTCATCAATTATAAGTTATTTGTAGGGCCTACTAAGTAGTTTTGTTGTTGTTGTTGTTGTTGTTGTTGTTGTTGTTGTTGTTGTTGTTGTTGTTGTTGTTGGTGGTGGTGGTGGTTGTTGTTGTTGTGGTGGTGGTGGTGGTGGTGGTGGTGGTGGTTGTTGTTGTTGTGGTGGTGGTGGTGGTGGTGGTGGTGGTGGAGAGAGAGAGAGAGAGAGAGAGAGAGAGAGAGAGAGAGAGAGAGAGAGAGAGAGAGAGATTTTGGCAAGTTCTTGAGGACCCCAGAGGAAGGCCCCATATTAGTCAAGGTTTGACGAGAAAAAGGCTTGGAATGAATTTGCGCAAAAGCTTTAAAAAAATATGTTTAACTCATGAAAACCCAAGCTTATTTTTCACTACTCGTACTATTGTCACATAATTTGTCAGTGTACAATTTACGTAAGCCTATGTGTATTTTATAATTATAAGATCGTTATTTGTTGGTTAAGTTTTGTATCCGCGCAGATCGAAGGCACACCGACATATAACCATGGACAAGAGTTGTGTTTGTGGAGTCTAGTATGACGTCAGTGCCTTCCCAATGCCAAGTTCCGTTTCCGGTGCTCACATACTCTTCAAGGACTTTTCGGTTCTGCAAAAGGAGTTCGTTTGTTTGGAGCAGTGTTACATGAATTCTGGGCTTAATTATCAAAGAGATTGAGAGTGGCAGAAAAACAGAATGTGAGGGAGAAAGAAAGAATGAGAGAGGGACAAAAGGAAGAGAAAAGCTTAGATTGCTTTCCATTGGGTTTTCTTTTACCTGGGCCACTATAGTCGCTGTGAATCAAACGCTTAGATTTAACAATAGAGACTATAATGACTGTACTTTGTTATATTGAGCTTACTTTGATAAATAGAATACATTTGTATACAGATTATTACATTCAACTAAATCATCCATGTACGTTTTTCTGCCTGATGTATATTCGCTATTATCTCTATCTCTTTTTTCTTCGCTACCTCAAAGAGGTAATTATGTATTTTACTAAGCAGTTAACATACAACCTGCTCTCATATGATAAAAAAAAAAATTGTTCAGTCAAGCAAGGCTGAATACCGGTATATGATAGGGCGCCTGTCCCTCTCTTGAAAATACAATATAATTTTTGTTTTGTTTTTGAAAATGACATCAAAATTAAATGGTTTCATTGTGACAAAATAGGACTGTTTAATGTGATCATATACTTTTTTCTCTTATGTCGATGATTTTGCCAGGCACTTCGAAACCCATAACTGCTATCGTTTATTTAATTTTGGTTTTGCCAGAGCCCCACCAAGTCAACAACTTGTAGGTTTTTCTTAGTTGATTACATTGGTGATTTTGGCGAGCTCCGCCAAGGTGATATGTTGACGTTTTTTTTTTTTTTATTAGTTTACGAAATCATAATTATACACACACACACACAAAATATAGAAGAGCTTGACCCCAATGAGACTCCCCTCTCTACTGCAGTCCTCGCACGGTGCACCCATAGCGAAGGCCAGAGGAAACAACACATAGCCACAGATCTGACCTGGGCACAAGGAAAAAATACAACCAAGCAGTTCACATCTTGTTACACTTGTATTTACTTGCCTTAAGGGGATGGCGAAAGCGTTTTAAATTCCTGTTAAGTGCAAATTATAACCAACACACAACTAAAGTTAGTGCAATGGTGTGAAAACGAGTTTGGGGTGGTTAAAGAACCTCAACAATAAACGACGAGAGAAGTATGATCATTGATATAACGGTATGAAAATAATATTGGGGCCGGTGAAGAAGAAACATTAAAGGAACATAATCATTGGTGTGTCGGAATGACAATAGTATTGGCGCGGGCATAGAAAGAAATACAAATTGATGCAATAAACATTGTTGAGATTTGTGTATCCTCACATCAAACGTCAGATCGTAGAAGCCAGCCCTGTCACCGAAGAACTGTAGCGCGCCGTCGATGAGTGAGAGCAGGGAGACTAAGGCGAGCATGTTGACCATGGTGGAGACGACGAGCCGCGTCCGTAGCACCGTCTGAGGCCGCGCTCAGCGCGCTCTGCTCTCTGGGATGTACAGTAGGGACAGAGTCTTCTGTAATGGTACAAGAGGAAGAGGATAAAGTGGAGATTCTCTGCTCTCTGGGAAGTACAGTAGGGACAGAGTCTTCTGTAATGGTACAAGAGGAAGAGGATAAAGTAGAGATTCTCTGGTCTCTTAATTCACACATGCTACATGCGCTGATGAACCAACAAGGACCTGGGCTAAATAAAGTAGTGCTGATTGGACGCAGTGCATGGACCTAACTGTGAACAGAACACTCCTAATTTTATTATCGGTGGTAAACAGTGGCATGGCAATAAGTGAAAAAAAAATTGAATCCCACAGGGCAACACTGATTTTCCCGCACATTCAAATATGTTGATGGGTCACCAAATGAAGATTTGAATCTCAAACCTCCTGGTCGTGAGCTCATCTCTCTTCCCCGCGAGCTAACTAGCGCCGCTCCACCAGTTAGATTCGCAGAAATTGATCCATATTATGTCCTCTGCATACTATTCTTCATAATAATTTTTAAAGTAAGTGGTCAACAGTAGTGGAAATCCAAAGTATAGAATGAAAATTTCTTTCAAAACAGTCCATAAACGAAACAAATTTCGTTTCATAATAATCTATCATTGGTTACACAAAACATGCACTGAAACTTTACGTTGAACTGCATTGGTTCACAACGCTCTACACTACGTCAACAGTTTAAAAGTATCTGCTCTCTGGGATGTACAGTAGGGACAGAGTCTTCTGTAATGGTACAAGAGGAAGAGGATAAAGTGGAGATTCTCTGGTCTCTGGCAAGTACAGTAGGGACAGATTCTTCTGTATTGGTACAAGAGGAAGAGGATAAAGTGGAGATTCTCTGGTCTCTGGCAAGTACAGTAGGGACAGAGTCTTCTGTAATGGTACAAGAGGAAGAGGATAAAGTGGAGATTCTCTGGTCTCTGGCAAGTACAGTAGGGACAGAGTCTTCTGTAATGGTACAAGAGGAAGAGGATAAAGTAGAGATTCTCTGGTCTCTGGGAAGTACAGTAGGGACAGAGTCTTCTGTAATGGTACAAGAGGAAGAGGATAAAGTGGAGATTCTCTGCTCTCTGGGAAGTACAGTAGGGACAGAGTCTTCTGTATTGGTACAAGAGGAAGAGGATAAAGTAGAGATTCTCTGCTCTCTGGAAAGTACAGTAGGGACAGAGTCTTCTGTAATGGTACAAGAGGAAGAGGATAAAGTAGAGATTCTCTGGTCTCTGGGAAGTACAGTAGGGACAGATTCTTCTGTAATGGTACAAGAGGAAGAGGATAAAGTGGAGATTCTCTGGTCTCTGGGAAGTACAGTAGGGACAGAGTCTTCTGTAATGGTACAAGAGGAAGAGGATAAAGTGGAGATTCTCTGGTCTCTGGGAAGTACAGTAGGGACAGAGTCTTCTGTAATGGTACAAGAGGAAGAGGATAAAGTAGAGATTCTCTGGTCTCTTAATTCACACATGCTACATGCGCTGATGAACCAGCAAGGGCCCGGGCTAAATAAAGTAGTGCTGATTGGACGCAGTGCATGGACCTAACTGTGAACAGAACACTCCTAATTTTATTATCGGTGGTGAACAGTGGCATGGCAATAAGTAAAAAGAAACAAAATTGAATCCAACAGGGTAACACTGATTTGCCCGTACATTCAAATATGTTGATGGGTCACCAAATGAAGATTTTAATCTCAAACCTCCTGGTCGTGAGCTCATCTCTCTTCCCCGCGAGCTAACTAGCGCCGCTCCACCAGTTAGATTCGTAGAAATTGATCCATATTATGTCCTCTGCATACTATTCTTCATAATAATTTTTAACGTAAGTGGTCAACAGTGTTGGACTTCCAAAGTATAGAATGAAAATCTCTTTCAAAACAGTCCATAAACTAAACAAATTTCGTTTCGTAATAATCTATCATTGGTTCCACAAAACATGCACTGAAACTTTACGTTGAACTGCATTGGTTCACAACGCTCTACACTACGTCAACAGTTTAAAAGTTTGAGCTTACCTTTCGGTGTTTCAGCTGCTCCTCGCAGACTTGGCAGCTACAGATACACAAATTGTGAATCAACCGTTTACTGAAGACACCCTATTATTTTGAGATCTAGCTCCTAGACTGGCTCGGTTCTCATCACGTTGTCGCCTCTACAGGCGGAACATGGAATCGATTTTTCACAGGATTATCTAACAGCACATCATAATAATATCAGTGTCTTCACACGTGGAGGAAGAAAAGAGGCTTTATTTCTTTCAAAGCTCTTGCATATTACGACGCAGCTCCTCTTAAGAAAAAGCAAACAACCAACCAAAAACAAAAAACAAAACACCAAGCAAACAAACAAACAAACAAACAAACAAAAAAGAACAAATAAAAACAAAAACAAAAGAAGGAAAATAAAATGAACAAGGTGAAAACAGCGGAACCAAACAAAAAAAAAACAAAACAAAAAAAAACAACAACCCAACAACAACAGAAAAAAAAACAACTTTTCTTTCTATACCTTCTAATTTCAGTCTATCTTTCCCAGCTCTCCCCGAAATTTCATATTCGCGTTAATTCATCTATGACCATTCATCTCCTCCTTTTCTTCAAGCTTCTTCTTGATTTTCATTTGCTATTTCTTTCAAATACCACACTCCTTCCACCCCTCCCCCCAAATTTCACCTCTTTCATCTCTCTGCCCCTCTCTGTTCCTCATATTATGTCTCTCTCTCTCTCTCTCTCTCTCTCTCCCTCTCTCTCTCTCTCTCAACTTCTACCAACTATTTTTCTTCACAAGACTATATACTCAAGTCTGACAACTCTGTATTGCCACACAAAGATCAAGGCGGGGATACTATCCTTCTCTCAGCCAGTCGTTTTATACTAACCGAAGCAACTAGGGTACAAAATTGGACCCATACATTTTTTACCGATTGTGGATTTTGAACCAGTGACCTCCCGATAGGGAGGCCAACGCCCTGCCACAGTTCTTTCTCGATAGAGAAACTCCAAGATAATTTTTGTTTCTCCTTTTTGTTTTTTATGTAAAAAGTGCCCATGTAAAATGGTATCGTTGTGATTTTACTAACTGTATCTACCATTTCATTAAAATTTAAATAATAACCTTGCATCATTTCACGGTGGACATAGGTTTAAAATATTATTTTTGGCTCTTCATCAATTGTAATGTTAATGTGTGCATTTAGGAGTCTAAGTAAAAGCTCCATCGTAACGGTTGCTAACTTCCACTCTATCTTGGCTTTTTTGTGTCCATAACTAAAGAGCACAATTAATCGTCTTATTAACTGCACCTGCAATATGTCTTAACAAAATCGTAATTCTGACACACATTGAAAAAAACTTTATTTCTGTTCTTTATTAATGTGTGATCTTTAAAGCTCCTAAAAATTCACTTGAAACCTTTGATTTACCGTAAACTTTACAGTACATATACCAACGCACTGCAATGCGCGCGTTTATGGCTGGCGCGATTTAGTTACACCTACACTGCAGGAACCTGAAGCCAAATATCATGGATTTCTAGTAAGCTTATTAGGAGGAAAAATCGGACAAATTAACTTAAGACTGATCGTGGGATTCGAACCAGGGACCTCCCTATATGGATACCAAATGCACTACCACTAGCGCTAGTTCGCTCCTTTAAGGCAATGGTACATTTCTAGCTTTAGTAATTTCTTAACAATATTTAGTGTGCACTTATTTGTAACCACCTTCCCTCAGCCTTTTAAAAAAAAGTAACCTTTAACTATTTATCATTGTCCTTTTTAAGTTTTTACTTTGTGTGTTTAAAAGTTCATCTATCATTAACCAGAGTAGCTGTCTGGGTTTAAATTTTTAATAGCAGTCATGTGGATGTGTGTTAAGATAATGTTAACAGCTTTATTTTTTTTTTTGTCGATCCTTTTCGCGATGAGCGCTACCGTCTTTACTGATAAGTGAAATAGAATTGGATTATATATAATTATGGGTTGACTCGAACAGGCAAAGTTTTGACACTCGATTTACAATGGATAAAAATGAATCCTTTATTAGACAAAGGAAAAAAAATGAACTTGTAATTTAGCGACGTCCAAACGTCTCTATCTACAGGGATTGGGCCGCAGTATTACATCTCTGCCCAATGCGAACCTCGACAAAACAATGCTTTAAAGAGGGGTAAAGCAAACGCAGTTTTATTTCTCTGTCAAAGATCGGCCTTGTCCTCAAAGCCCCAGAACTGCCTGCTCGTGGCCCTGCAGGACCTCACTGGGTTCTTCCTCACGGGCTGGGCGGCTCTCTGGCTCTCACAGCTCTGTGGGCGTGAACCTGGAAACGACAACGGTAGGGGTGTTAGTGTGGGAAACAAAAATATGTTTGACTGAAGTCATGCCATAAGTTTACTAAACACGCCTTATGCTTTACCGTGGATAATTTTGTAATTTCCCTAAGCAATTCTATTTATGCTATCAGTGAGAGAATGAGAAAGAGAAAGAGAGAGATTAACAAAGATTGAGAAACACCAGAAAGGTACATTTAGGGAAATTAAATGAGAGTACCATTTAGTGGTACAGTATAACAAAACAAAACGATACAGGTTTTATTGGAGTCAATAGGCTCTGAACGATTACACCAATGGCTCCACCAGGCTCCTATCTCAGTCGCCCTCGCCGTTATACATCCGTTATGGAGTGTGTGCCCTCACCTGACTTGTGGGCAGCTCCGAGCATCTTCCTGGCCCAGGCGAGCAGGGTGGTCGCGGACTGGCCGAGCTTCTTGACGACCAGCAGGTCCAGCCAGACGAAGGCCAGGGTGAGCAGGCCGAACAGGCAGTAGCGGGGCCGGTCCGGCAGGCGGTTCACCTGGCCAGGCCCCAGCACCTGCAGGTCTGCCAGAACCTGCACTGTGGACTTCACCTGCGGTGGAACAAAGACTGAGAAACATCAGAAAGGTACATCTAGGGAAATTAAATGAGAGTACCATTTAGTGGTACAGTATAACAAAACAAAACGATACAGGCTTTGTTGGAGTCAATAGGCTCTGAACGATTACACCCATGACTCCATCAGGCTCCTATCTCAGTCGCTCTCGCCGTTATCGCTGGCGTAAGGTTTGTATGTGTGTGTGTGTGTGTGTGTGATTGAGGTTTGTGATATAAAGTAGCTTAGTCGGCACTGCTCAGAACTGGTGAGCAAAGATTTCGAGGTTTGAGTCTCAACTTATGCCCATGTCAACGTATTATGATTCTTCGAAAAACCTTCACTGTGGACCATGGTGCGCGGTGGGATGGATATAGGGCAGCTCAGTTGGTACTGCTCTGAACTGGCTAGTAGAATGTTCGACGTTCGAATCTGAGGCAGCTCGTTGATACTGCTATGGACTGGCTAGCAGAGTTTTCGCGGCTTGAATCTCAACTAATACTTGCAATGCTAATGTTTATGATTCTTTTGTAAAAAAAAAATCTATCACTGTGATAGATTAACACATGGAACATTATGTTAACACCGCCTCCATCTACTATATGTAAAATATGACAAGATGGCGGCTGATACCTTTATATTGGCATAAACGTACCCTTAGCGTTGTTATGGTTGAGAGGTCACTTTATTTTCCAATTGTTAACTCATACTCCTAAACCGTAGCCTAATCCGCACTTGTTGAGGGTCTAACCACGAACCTTGAGCACGTCAACCAAACGCTCTACCAAAACTATCTGGCACTGCCGCTGTACTCATATAAAGAGAGAACTACATAGCTTCTACATCGGCGGTCTTTGGTTCGAATCCTTTGGCCACCTTGATCCCTACTAGATGGGTCTAGGTCGATATAATATGACTGGTTGAGACAGAAGTCCTGGTATCCACGCTGTGGTTCTGTGTGGCAGCACATTGAATGTCAGACATAAGTCTTGGCACCTGTACTCGTGTTAGCACAATTGATGACGCTAAATATTTCAAAAACTAAGCTTATTTTACAAATCATTTTCCTTGTGACCTTATTTTATTACTATCTGAGACTAGATATACAACTTGGGTTTATACTTATAAAGGTATTCTGAAGAAAAGTGTGTTTAAAGTTTTGAATCGAGAGGCGGAAAACAATGGCGGGCGTCCAACACAGACCATCACAGATCAAATTTTGTCCGTCGTGGGACATCCTGTGTATCTCGAGGAACGAAAAACCACTAAAAATAGATAGCTGCATGTTGTCTGTGTCTGACTGGGATGGATGTATGAGTTGGTATAGCCGCTCCCGAAGTTTTTATCCGTCGTGCGACATCCTGTGTATCTCGAGGAACGAAAAACCACTAAAAATAGATAGCTGCATGTTGTCTGTGTCTGACTGGGATGGATGTATGAGTTGGTATAGTCGCTCCTAACTGGTGTACAGACCTGTTTGCTGGCGAGCCAGAGCATGAGGCAGCCAATCAGAGAGACGGACAGCAGCACCGGGGGTCTTCTCACCACGCGAGACAGGCAAGACACGCAAGACACGCAAGACACGCAGGTCCACCAGCGGGGCGCCAGTGGTTGGGTCAGCATCGTGCTAGGCTCTGGCTACACCGGGGGGGGGGCGGCATCGTGTGAGGCGGTGGGGGGGGGGGGGCGGTGAAAACTTACAAGTGGTACTTTTACAAGGTTAGGCCCTATTTGTTTGGTTGAATATCTTGCATGAAGATTTATAATAGATTGAAAAGTTACTGAGCAATATTTCGATACATTGTAGAAAAATTTGATCGAATGGTACGCACTTAGCTCAACTTCAGTTGTATTTTTTTGTAACTCATGAGTTGTAGTTTATCAATTCGTCGATGAATTATGTCTCTTGTAACATGTATAAAAAGTTATAATATACAGATAGAGAGAGGGAGAGAGAGAGAGATAGATAGATAGATAGAGAGAGAGAGAGAGAGAGAGAGAGAGAGAGAGAGAGAGAGAGAGAGAGATGGGTGGGGTAAAGGGGGGGGGGGTAGGGGGGAGGGGGGGGGGGGGGTAAGGGGGGGAGGGTTAAGTTAGTTTGTAATGAATTGGGAATAAGTCGACGAAAGCAGAGATTAGTAGATTGAGTAGGAGTCGCACACCCTCATTGGCAAAATATTGAGCTGGTTCTTACTGTCTTTCAACAAGAACCGCATGCTTTTAATTCGATTATTATCCTGTATAAAAAGACGCCACAAAACATACATGAGATAGTTCAGTTTCATACAGTAGTTCCCAATGTAAGCAAAGCCACATAGTGTACTTTTGATATCAAAAGCACTAAAAACCCTAAAGATTAATTTCTCTTGCATACGTTTTGTTCTTACTCAGGAGTTTGGTCGGAGATGGTCTATTTACAAATTCGCCACATAGGATAGGCCAAGGTAATGAAACGTGCCTATACCTTTTTAGCATATTTACAAGAGGTTCAGAATTTTTTGTTCTAAATTTGTTTAACATCTGCCGGAGAGTCTCGTGCGTGGGCTAAACTATAATTGACTTTTAATCAAATCCCCAATCCCTTATTTAAAAACATACACTCTAATGAAACAGGGAAACAAGGCAGATAGAAATGTGAAATGACTTCCGTGTGGTTACAAAGATCTAGATCTAGGTTTAGAGTAAAAAAATAGAAGGCATTATAATCATACTAGATCTAGGTTTTATACTTGGGATTGGTTTTTAAAAAAATGAGTTATGCCTTTCCGCCACTTTGGTGATATTATTTTCGCCTCGCGTCAGATTTCTTATAGGTCTGTAAATTTATAAATTTAATTAATATTTGCGTTCAACCAATTAGATACCGTAGATCTAGATATAGATTTAGATGTAAATCTAACTCTGGACCTCATAGCTTAGGTGGATCTGTTTCAATAATTATGTATCTAAAGTCTTGATTATACCTCGACTCAATCTTAGGTATTGTAGTGCAATAATGGTCGTATCCAAAAAAGAGAAAAATAATTTAGATCTTGGTCTAGTTTTGAAACTAATGATCATACCTCATGACAACCGTGATCAAGCTTAGACCAAAAAGCTTTACCAACACGGGCTGGGTTCGGGGCGTGGTATTGTTCTTGCAAGGAATGAAGCTTTACGATTCAAAAATAATGATTTGGAAATTGAAAATTAGCTTCATTCCTTCTTTGTATCAGAGGAAAACTCATTCCACGAACGCTGAGGCCTACTGCATTCCTTACACTCACTCACTATCTAGCGTCGTTTGTAGGAACGTTTGCTTCACGAACTGCGCCCTGCACTTTAATGGATCTTCGTTCTAAAATCGGTATGGTCATTGGCACATATTGTTGCATCATCTGCATATCTTAGGTTTGAGACTTTCCTACCTCCAACTATTCTTCCAAACTTGTTCATGTCAGCATCACTCATTGTGTGCTCTGTGCTAAAGAGAATAATGCAATGATAAGATGCATCTATGCATGACGCTCTTTCAGGTTTTGAAGGGCTGCGCATGTGTCGTCCCCATACGAAACCAAAATAGAACTGCTTTTTACGGCGGGTTTATCTTTCGCCCCCAAAACAATGACAAAAATAGGTATTTTAAATTTCTAACTTGTACATATATTCTTAAAGAAACAGGCATTTTAAACTTCTATTTTGTAAATAATTATGTTCCCAACGAAAAAGGTATTTTTAACTTCTTTTTGGTAAATATATTCCCAATTAACGTAAAAAAATATTGTATATCACAACTTCCTAGTAATTGATTTTGTAAAAGCATAAATGAAAACCTGATAAGCATGAGAAAAATGAGTTGGTCAAAATTCTGGAGATTATAAATATTTTTTATCATACTAGATTGGGAGGGGAAAAGCTCAAAGGATTACACGTATTGAAGTTTTTGAAGTGAGATTACTCTCTAAATTATGTTTCTCCAGAAAAGGTAAGAAAACATAAGGAATTAAAAACATTGTCACGAATAGATTCCTCAACTCTTTTATTCTGTGAAAAAATACTTATTGAACGTTACTGCTAACTTTTGGATTTGTTTTTGTTATTTTGTTATTGCGTTTGATTGCTATTTGTATAAAATCTATGTATAAATATTTTATAGGCCATAAAACACGGCCTGTTTTTCTCTGTGTCTGTCTGTCTGCCTCTATATATCCCCCCTCTCTCTCTCTCTCTCTCTCTCTCTCTCTCTCTCTCTCTCTCTCTCTCTCTCTCTTATATGGGATTTTTTTTTCATCATATACTGATTTCATGCCCTTAAACAACATACACACAGAAAGCCACCTGTTGTTATCGACATGCACGCAGCTTTTAAGACTTTCCCGCGATATTTGGCACCCTTAGACCCGGGCCTGAGCCGGCCCGACTTGAAAGAGCCCAACCAGTGCGCGTCGCTGGGCGTGAACAATCCTTCATAGGCCGGAAGTGTTCGCTGAAAGGCTCAAAACGGAAGGCGCTGTTTCACCGCCACACCGGATATGGAACAATCGATCGCTCTATCAGCGCATAACTGGAACTATCAGTATCATTATCGATGTCAAATATGATTTGCCACCAGCGGAGGGGATCGGGGGAGATGGTCTCATAATTATTGCTGCACTGACGGTATGACGCGCTGAAAAAGTCTTTCAACCGTAAAAAATACCATCTATGTGATTTCTGTCTTGGATTCGAGACTTCTTTAATCCGCTTCTTATGGCCGTCACCGTAAAATCCAGTTAAACTTAATACGAGTTTCCATACAAAAAGCGTGCATTCGACCTTGCAAAATAGAATCAATAACATTTAATTGGCAATGCTGAACTGCCAACGCAGTAACCGCATTGCGCAACTACATTTCTCAGTACAAATTCGATCTCGTAATGTGGTTTATTTTGTTTATTTGTTTCACAGAAGCGCTGACGGGAGACAGCAGCAAATATAACCGGCTTTTCCTGGGAAAGGTCGCTTTAATTTATTTACTCTTTTTGTCTTATAATTATTGGTATGATTCAATCATAGTATTGATACCGCCAATCCAATAAGAGTAATTGAAACTAATATTTCAGTTCTACTTCGAAACGACAGAATCAGATAGAGAGTATGTTAAGTCTCATACATTGAATGAGCTTTTAATCTAACGAGAGAAAGCTTCTGGGTGGGATAGAACCACCCCTACGACGATATTGACCTCTCATAGGTTATAAAAAAAATCTGAAGCCAGAGACAGTATTATTATATAAGGTCATTGTTTGCCCAAGCTTTTGTCTCAACACAACGAGGCGGCTCTGAGGCCGATCCTTTGACGAGTTGTAAATGTGACCATAATGTCACCGATCCTTTAGCGACTAGGTCTAGTTATTTGACTATAAAGTCACCGATCCCCTGGCGATGTGTACTGGGGGGAGCGCCTGGCTCAGACCGCCTTGCCCGTTCTACCACTTGAGAGCGGCTGGCGGTGAAGAGGCTCGGAGTGTCAACACCTGGAGCCGCTGCCCCACAAATCATGGCCGGTATCAATGTCAAACAGCGGCCCCAGGCCTGAGACCTTCATCGATACCCAGGGAGGGAGGAGTAACTCTCAGGTCCCGCCCGATCACCAGGTTATTTCCACCCGGGCGAACCCATCTTCTGACGTCATAACCTACATTCTGGTCTGACATCAACTTGGATAGAGGAGGAGCTTTATCATCAAGTTTGCGTCACACTTCCACAGAGGAAGAAATCCAGATTTGAGCAAGTCGATAGCGTTCAGTCGTCGACAGTCTGTGACGAGTAAAACATTCGCCACACGAGCATGGTTTGGAGCTTGTGGTTATTTTGAGTATCCGGCAGAAGTTCTAGAGGACAAGCAAAAGTAAAACTTGTCTAAGACACAGGAAAAATTCTTGTAAAGGAGCAGGATAATTTCACGCCTAACGGGTAATTTTTAATAGTACACATTAATTATGAAACATGATCCAGACCGCTCAAAATTTAGAAATGTTTTTTTAAAAACTATTTTTCGCACACTCTGTTCATGTAGTTCTATGGGTAGATTAGATCAAGTAGAAGATAAATAAGCAATTGTTAGCCTGTCAAGATATAGAACTGGATATATGCCGTACAAATTAAATACCGTGATTATTTATTGTGGCCTTGTTTAAGTCCTTAATCTCTACAATGCAAATGCACCACGTGAAACCAATACCGGTATTTTGCTTTGGTCAATGAAGATATAGCTTTGAACAGTGTATTATTTTGCGAATAAGTTTCTGTATACTTTATTATTTAGAAGATTTGTGACGAATCATACAATAGAGCTAAACTTCTTATATGGAATGCTTTATTTTAGTATCGAGTTCTTCATATCTTTTTTATCCTTCATTTTGACGTTTAGTCTCTACGAATGTTTTATATTTGTTTTGTTTTTTAAAAGTTTTTATCCCTTTTAGAATCTTCTAAAGCATAGAAGACTATCTCAATTAATTAAAAAAAAAATAGTTAAGGCTCCTTTCACCGCCACCGCAAGTTAATTGAAGGTTTTCAAACCTTGTTCTTTCAGGGTCTGAAAATAAAAATACTATCTACACACACGTCAATTTATATGTAACTTGTAAAACTTTTGCATCCGTTGGCCTTCTCTACTTCCATTCATAGCAACTTTTATACTTTTCGTCTGTCTATCACTTTACCCATTAATGTTTCTGTTTTCCTTTAGTTAGTCATGAGAATAGCGCAATATAAAGACGGTTCCATAAAGAAATACGAAAAAAACCACATTAACAACAACAACAACAATAACAACAATAACAACAACAACAACAACAACAACAACAACAACAACAACAACAACAACAACAACAACAACAACAACAACAACAACAACAACAACAACAACAACAACAACAACAACAGCAACATGTGCGTCATCCTAGGTGCTACTCAATGTTTTTGTTTTAAACACTGACTTAGGTTTACAGTATTTGTACTGCTGAAATAATTTTGAAAATGTAACATGTGATTCCAAAATACGGTTTCTTCTCTATCAATACTTGGAGAAATGATTAGTCCTTTAAATATCGGGCATGGAAACATTGCCAGTCTGATTTGTGTGCACAAGTTTTGTGTAACGGACAAGAGCCCTCGCCCGGCCCTATCGGACTGTTTGCCTGTCAGAGGAGTTGGCCATAACGGTGCTAAAAAGTTTCTCCCAGGACAATTTCCTTCAGGTGCCTTGGCACACAACCCTCCAGGTCAAGAGCATTTCATGAACTTTTAGTTCCAAAACAAGGGAGAGAGGGTGTTTTTTGCTGTTTCTTTACAAATATTATTTATTCGATGTAAACAGAGTTGCCTACTACTTTTACCATAACAAAATTATTATATTTCATATATCAATTTTATACATTTAGGGTATGACTTTTGAAAGTGAAAGCAAAAACTAAAACGTCAGTTTTAAACATTGAAATATACCGCTTTAATTGATCCCCAAAACTGTAAAGAGTAGACATTCCATAATTAATATTTACATGAAAGACGTTTGATTACAGTACACAAAACTATTCTGTACCCTTCTGAGCAGCATGTTTGTGTTCCAAACTTTTGGGCTGTTCTCACACACAGAATGTCTTCTCTGGGGATCGATCATACCAAATTATTTTATCTGGCACTTAAGGGCGCTGTTTGTTGCTTAAGGTCCATAGACTTATGCCCTGTTCAAACATCCGCACTCGTCAAGTGGAAAAACTTCTCAGCCTCGCTGAATCGATTTGATACACGTTGAAGAGATCTTTGTCACTGGCGAATTGTAGTCAACTAAACACCTGGTGAATCTATGCTTGTTATTGCATATCGACCATCTACTTTTCTTGCTGGACCCAAAACCAGGATATCGCATTTAGTGCTTATGTAAAAGTATCCCATACTGCTTGTTTTTGACAAATCGATATTTATAATCAAAAGTTTGTAGTTGCTTTTAAAAAAAATGCCGTCTTTTCTATCACCATCATCATCATCATCATCATCAGTTGATCATCATCATCATCATCATCATCAGCATCATCATCATCATCATCATCATCGTCATCATCATCATGCACATAATTTCCACCATAACCACCATTTCCGTTTTGCATTATCACCACCACCGTCATCTTCACCAGCATCATGTCATCCTGCTAGAGCAGTGAGGATTACTCATCACCACCATCATAAACAAAATTAGAACTCTTTAAGCAAAATGATCAATACCACAAAAACTGTTAAACGTCGGTTTATTTATAAAATCAGCTTTTTTGTTAGTAATTTTCAGTCATTACAGCCATGAATACCGGCTTAGTCTACGTAAAATGTGAATACTAACCATGTCAAATTTTTAGGTCTAGTTCACGACCGCTCATAAATACGACCCCAAGTCGTAGACTAAACTCAAATTAATTTCAGACGTAGTTTACTTCCGACAATTAGGCCCACGCCTTCTCATAAAGTAAGAGTCTAACTATAGGACAGTACCCATTGGTGCTTAGGTAAGACCCTAAGCGCCCATATGACCTCTCAGGTAAGACCACATGCAAGGTACCCCTTGAGAGGGTTAAAATTTGCACGAAATTGGGGCGACCTACCCTATTCCTGCTCCATCAAATTAATATGCTAAGTTTCCAAAAGTCGTCGCCATATGGCGATATGTGCAATTTTTCTCTCTTCAATACAAATAGGCGCTCATTGTACACTTTGGGTCTGTTTGTGCTTCTGCAAACTCTATATCCTGTGGTACATGTACCAGCAGCAGAAAAACCGACAGACCCTAACGCCGCACTCCATAGCGCGGCGCAACTCATTAATCAAACCCCAGCAAGGGTGGTTCTGCTTCGACCCGCAGCTACAGTTTTATAAATGACAAAACCTCAGGGTGTAAAGATAGGCGTGTTAATTTCATACCTGAAACGATGGATGAACCGTATAGAGTTAATTCTTTTTGTTATTCCATAAGAGGAGCTACATGTGAGCATTTTTTGTGCTTATTGGGTATTTTCTATATCCATTGTGAAACATTTTTATCGTTATTTTTATATTATGGATAACTGCATTTTTAAACAATGGCGAATTAATTTATTTCAAAGAAAGTTGATATAAGATGCTATTATCGACGTCTTAGAATTTAACTTTATTATACCATAACCTATCTGAATCCGTAAACCTCTTTAATTATTATTTGTACCTGAAGTAACTTTTTAAAATCAGAGCATGGATACATCATCATCTTTGCTTGCATATAAAAGAAAATCTGCACACAAACAAATTATAAGTCAAAACGAACGTCAACATATCATGACCTACAAACACTATCTGCTTTGCACAAGAGTGGTTTTTCAATCAGATAAACACAACCAATGAACCTTGATGTTGCTTTTTTTTAAATCAAATTGTCGGTAGACCCGTAAAAGATGCAGATTAATCTTTAGATTTGAAATTGTTTGACACTTCGATAGTGTGTTCTTTTTTTTATTTTTATTTTTTTTTTAGATAATTTCCATGTGTTCACCGAAAATATGAGTTCTTTAAAATCTAAAAATCAACAGTCAAACTAGTTTTTTTTCCATTGCGAATGGATGTCTCTTTTAAAATTGTTCAGCTATTATTTGTTATTCTTGTGCAATCTTTACTGTTGTCAGACGTTAGTCTTGGGGCCCGTCCACCATAAGACCTTATTGCTGATGCTGGACGCAAAGACACATCCTAATTCACGCTTAGCAATTGCTTTTTTTTACCATTGTTTTTTCTTATTTGCTTTACGTTTTTTACTTTTTCTTTCTTTCAACAAAAAGCACAAAGCATAAAAAATACACAAAAATACACCATATAAAAAAGGCATATCAAAACAATTTTGTTGATTTTTTAAAGCATTTAATAATAATCCCCATTTCTCATAAAAATAAAAAATAAATCGCTTTTCTCCTGTCCCCCCCCCTCTCTCTCTCTCTCTCTCTCTCTCTCTCTCTCTCTCTCCCCTTCTCTCTTACATTTACTATTTAATCCCTTGGCATAGTTTTTCTCATATTGTCTCTTATAGCCCTGAAGTCTTCCTCCTACCTCTTCTCGGTTGCCTGAAACATTTTATACCTTTGCTCCCCCCTCGTCTTGCACTCTTGCACCGCCTACCATAATGGTAATAACGTTCAGATAATGCCAACGGTAAAGCACGCCACAAGTATAAAGCGTTATTTATCACATATGACAAGTAGCATGGCTCAAATTAGGTTGACATGGGCAAAGGGAGCACTGACTGATTTACTGGACGCCTTCCATTGTTCAAGTTCAAGACTGTATTAAACTACTCTAGACCTAGATAAGACAGTCTGGGATTGTCTGCCTCACGCAATATGAACAAAATCCTGCGACATAAACTATTCTCTTTTCCTATACAACTCTCTTTACATCACGTCGATAATGCGAATGTTTATCCTTAAAAAAATCACTTTTACTGGAAATGTTGATGCTTAAAACGTCAACTATGACTGCTTCGACTATTTCAACAAATAGTGCTGCTAATAGTAATACTAATACTACACCGCCACCACCACCGCCACCACCACCACCACTACTACTACTACTACTACTACTACTACTACTACTACTACTACTACTACTACTACTACTACTACTACTACTACTACTACTACTACTACTACTACTACTACTACGCCTACTACGACGACTACGGCTACCATAGCTCTACCCTAGAGTCGACAGAATTGTCTGGTGAAAAGTGGGAACAAAATGGCCACGTCTTCTTCTTCTTCTTCTTCTTCTTCTTCTTCTTCTTCTTCTTCTTCTTCTTCTTCTTCTTCTTCTTCTTCTTCTTCTTCTTCTTCTTCTTCTTCTTCTTCTTCTTCTTCTTCTTTTTTAATGTGTTTTTCTTTTATCCGCTTCATCTGAGACGGATAGACTATAGATAGGCTTAAATTTGTTTCTAACGTCACTGTATAATAATTCAATTGATTTTATCTCCGAATCCTGCGCTAAATCCCTATTGCGTGCTCGAGCGCTGATTTCAAGAACCCTAAACTTTTTACCACTTTGTCTCTATATTCTCAAGGACATCTTGCTCAAACAAATCTAATAAAGAATGTAGCATCGATGTTTTATTGATGCAAAAAAGAAACTGTTTTTTTAAACACGCAACAAAAACCTTCTTCAATAGAATAACACACAAGACGGTATTATTACTTTAACGCGTTTTATATAGTTTTCAGTATTTTTTTTATTATAGCAGTAATGAATCATAGATTTCTTCTGAGCGTTGAATATGAAAATATGAACAAGAATATATCACATTAAATTTACACGTTTCTTAATTTAAAGCTAAAAAATACAAACACTCAGTTTACAACAAAGAGCTATAAACGAACGTTATTTCGATACTTCAGTGGATACGGTCTTCCTTATTTTGAATAGTCTATTGAACAATAATTTTTACAAATAATTTTCGCATAAAGGCTTTAGGTTTTCAATCTGTTCCTTTATTGTGAATGATCGAATGATTTGCAAACGTGTCCCGAATCGATGAACATATTTAATGCACTGTAATCAGAGCTTTTGTGTAGCAAGTCTGTTCAGCCGACAACAAACGCTGTGTCATAGTCACGGTTCACACTTCTCGACAGATTTGATTAACTAACAACTAACTCTATAAATTACATTGTCTCATTGAGCCGACATGAATATCGGGAAGGGAACAGCTCCTTACAATATTTCGCTTCATTAAAACTACAGGTTCTCAAATCGCTGATTTTTTATTAAAAGCGTCGGCTGAAGCATGAACTTCCAAAATAGCAAAACATGGCCGATATGTCATTTTTCATTGCACCGCGAGAGAAGATTGTTATCTTTATGTATGATCTTGCATTGTCACCACTATTACACTGTTAGTGGCGGTCATCGAGCTTATGGAAAAATTACAAACATTTTCTGTTCTTAATTGTTTTAGTGTGTAAAACCATTATTGTTTTGTTTTCTTTTTTTGGTACATGGAATGATGAGTAAAGACGAATTATAAAGTTTCTGTGTTTGGATGATAGCAATAAGGCACAGGTTTGTTTTTTGCTCACTCCAACTACTTCGAAAAGATGTAAATAAAAATGCCTTGTGTCAAACTCTACTTATATTTCTTTTTTTTGGCACTTAGACGATTGGGTATTCCCGTTTATGAATTGGAGCGTTTATCAACAATAAGTGGCATTTCAGTGACACTTCATGACACGCCAGAGGCAAGTACTTATTGTGCTTGTTATCGCTAGATAAGTGCTGCTTGTGACGGAATGTATTCAGGGGATGGATCAATAATTACTGATCGGTACAGACTGGCCCGTCAAGGTAATGTTTATTTGGTTTTTTTCGAGACTTCGCCATTAAGGAAACTGTTTTAGGTTGGTTTTAAAAGCACTTTTTAAATCATTGTACTACCAAACCACGTTTGAATGCCGCGTTGTAATTTTTATTGAACCACATTAAAGTTTCATTCCGAGGTAAAGTTCGATTGTTTCGGTTCAATCTGACGTGCAACTGTCTAAAGATTATGTAACAAGAAAGGGCGAGAGATGATGCGACATCGTGAATGGTTTTATACCAATTTTATTTTCTGTAAATTCAGAACTTCTTACAAACCCCGTTACACTCATAGCGCTTAACATCTCTTTGTATCAGTATAGCCTTAAATCATTTCTCCTTTACAGTTTGAAACATGTATTTTTGTAGGGCGGTTAAATCATACGCTGATTGGGATTCTTTGAATTTGGTCCCGTACACTAAATTATTATTTTATAACGCTTAACAAATACAACAAAAGCAAGTTGGCTCTCTTAGACATACACAAGTATAACAACACCATTCTCCAGTAGTGCTTGAGACATAGACAAGTATAACAACACCATTCTCCAGTAGTGCTTGAGACACAGACAAGTATAACAACACCATTCTCTAGTAGTGTCTGAGACATAGACAAGTATAACAACACCATTCTCCAGTAGTGCTTGTGACATAGACAAGTATAACAACACCATTCTGCAGTAGTGCTTGAGACATAGACAAGTATAACAACACCATTCTCGAGTAGTGCTTGAGACATAGATAAGTATAACAACACCATTCTCTAGTAGTGATTTGAGACATAGACAAGTATAACAACACCATTCTCAGTAGTGCTTGAGACATAGACAAGTATAACAACACCATTCTCCAGTAGTGCTTGAGACATAGACAAGTATAACAACACCATTCTCTTAGAGTGCTTGAGACATAGACAAGTATAACAACACCATTCTCCAGTAGTGCTTGAGACATAGACAAGTATAACAACACCATTCTCCAGTAGTGCTTGAGACATAGACAAGTATAACAACACCATTCTCCAGTAGTGCTTGAGACATAGACAAGTATAACAACACCATTCTCTTAGAGTGTTTGTGACATAGACAAGTATAACAACACCATTCTCCAGTAGTGCTTGAGACATAGACAAGTATAACAACACCATTCTCTAAGAGTGTCTGTGACATAGACAAGTATAACAACACCATTCTCCAGTAGTGCTTGAGACATAGGCAAGTATAACACCATTATCTACTGTGCGTGGAGACAATGACTGTCTGTGGCGAGCACATTGCCACCCACCAAATGTTGAAGATTAACTTTGCCTGGAGGGTAGGCACGGCTCCCTGGACTCATACAATAGAAATTTTGTTGAAAAGCTGTAAAGATTTATAGATCTATAACATGCAAGCTTAATCCTTTAAGTGCCCTTAGGGTTTTAATTACCTCTCGTTAAAATAGTGTGCCGGATTTTGCTTCATGTCCACATCTACCGTATCAAATAATGCATATATAATTTTGTGGAAATGCAATCTGAGTACAAAAAAAACAAAGAAGAAAAAGACATAACATTTACAACAGGCTTTCTCGGCCCTAACCTAACATTTTTTCACAGAGGGAGAGTGTGGGCACAGTGAGGAAATGAAGATTGAGCTCCATAAAACATTAATTACACGTTAAAAGTATAAAGTTTCAAAACAATGTAGACTAGCTGTAAAACAGTATAAACCAGATAAGGTTTTATTATTTAACAACATCTCATTATATATTTATATAGGATGTGCGCTAGAAACAATATTACATCTATTACAATAAAAATGTCTTTGATCTTACCATATTTGTAGAGCCGACTCCCTAAATGAGTGTACGAACGAGTCAAACGTTATCATTAATTCATATTGACTTCTATATTATGATAATAACATTACTTTTTAATTTTGCAATAGTCAACCTTTATTTCATATAAAAAGTCTTTTAGTTTAGCAAGATCAGAAACCGGCTCCGAAGCCTTTAATAGAACGGTGCCCAAAAGCAGGCCACCTTCCATTAAAATTTCTTTTACCAGTACAATGATACTACCCTTTTTATTATTAATTAAATGTAAAAAAAAAGATCAAATATTATATAGAACGTTTCCAATATCTAAACTCACTGAACTCTTCATATTCTCTACTACTGCTAACAGAGAAAGGTAAAAGAACAGTTACGGGGGGGGGGGGGGGGGGAAGCATTGCATTGTATAAAAATCGCGTCAAACATTTTATTTCACTACAGTACGGTACGATATAAATCTGTTTTTACGGATAAAAATGTGCAATGAGAACATTTGCTAGGGTGATAAATTAACTATTAAAGCTAGAGGCAATTTCAAACTGAAACAAACGACTCGACCGCAAATTAAAAATTCGAAAAATTTATTCTAAATCCCTATACAAAAATAAATGGATAAGGATACACATACTTACAAGAAAGTAAAATCATAACTATATATAACTTTTGAAACAGGTTAGTTTTTTAAGTTAATTTTGAAATAATCAAGTCTGTTACTCTGATCTCTTGCGGAAATGGCTTCAAACGTGAAGACCATCGCCAAAACATCCACATTCGTTTTACGTGTGACAGTGACGCTTTGTTAAAGTTTTTGTCAACCATAGAAGTCTATAAACATATGGACGTTTCTGAAAGTACTAACGCACTAGATAATTAATGTAAGGCATCTCAAAAACAAAATACACAATTTGAATCTGTTTTTTTCAGGTCGCTAGTGTAATGATCTAAAGGGAAGGTTGTCGTCGTATCAGGAAGAACATTTCTGAGCATTGTCAAAGTCGCAAACCTAGGGGAGGCAAGCACCATCACACAAAATGGAGTCCGGAGTGAAGCTTACGGAGCCGCCAGAAACAGACTTGGATTACTACGCGCGACCAGAGAACTACACTGGAAGCAACCTCAGCACGCTCACAAAGTTAGTCCTGGGAAAGATGTATACAATGTACT
>RQTK01000244.1:486356-500333 GCA_003991915.1 Elysia chlorotica
ACACACACACACACACACACACACACACACACACACTCACACACACACACACACACAGGCAAGCCCGCCTCGGGACCGCAGTGAGTGTTGTACATACACACACACACACACACACACACACTACACACACACACACACACACACACACACACACACACACACAGGCAAGCCCGCCTCGGGACCGCAGTGAGTGTTGTACATACACACACACACACACACACACACTCACACACACACACACTCACACACACACACACACACCTCACCTCACACACACTCACACACACTCACACACACACACACACACACACACACACACTCACACACACACTCACACACACACACACACACACTCACACTCACACACACACACACACACACAGACACTCACACAGACAGACACAGGCAAGCCCGCCTCGGGACCGCAGTGAGTGCAGATCTCTCTGTCTCTGTGTCTCTCTGTGTCTCTCTGTTCTCTCTCTCTCTCTCTCTGGCGAGATTGGGTTATGCTATTTGAGTTAGGCGAGATCTGAATATGAACTGACACGCCATGCTTCGACGCAGTCTTGTTAAGTCAATGTTTTATTTCATTTTACGTTTAAAAGACTACAGGTGTGCTGGGATGTCGGAAAAGTAAAGAATGTTCACAGAAGCACAACTGCTTAGTTTGTGGGTGCTTTTTTGGCTTTATGTTTAGATATGTATTATTTGGTCCATGTTGCGAATGCTCATTCCATGTCTAGAAGCTTCTTTACTGGACTGCTTTGAATATGTTCGGTGCTCCTGGCTTCTACCTCCTAACACAAACCCTTTCCTCGTAACCACAGTAGTCTGTTTTGTGTGTGTCTTTTACAGAGCGTTTAGACTGAATATTTCTTAATTCAAACTCCTTAGAACGATTTTCGAGCCGATCAAATAGCTATTTATGACTTTTGTGAGGGGCTGGTTACGGGACACCTCAACAGAAGGTGAAATTGTCTGCGCTGGGTGCGATCAGATTGATTTAAACAAAGCATCTGGGTGCTCTCTATGCATTACTGCTAGGAATGACAAAGCATCTGTATGCTCTATGCATTACTGCTAGGAATGACAAAATGACAAAGCATCTGTATGCTCTATGCATTACTGCTAGGAATGACAAAGCATCTGTATGCTCTATGCATTACTGCTAGGAATGACAAAGCATCTGGTTGCTCTATGCATTACTGCTAGGAATGACAAAGCATCTGGGCGCTCTATACATTACTGCTAAGAATGACAAAGCATCTGGTTGCTCTATGCATTACTGCTAATACTGACAAAGATCTGGTTGCTTGTCTATGCATTACTGCTAAGAATGACAAAGCATCTGGTTGCTCTATGCATTACTGCTAGGAATGACAAAGTATCTGGTTGCTCTATGCATTACTGCTAGGAATGACAAAGTATCTGGGTGCTCTATGCATTACTGCTAGGAATGACAAAGTATCTGGTTTCTCTATGCATTACTGCTAGGAATGACAAAGCATCTGGGTGCTCTATGCATTACTGCTAGGAATGACAAAGTATCTGGGTGCTCTATGCATTACTGCTAGGAATGACAAAGCATCTGGGTGCTCTATGCATTACTGCACGCAATGACAAAGCATCTGGGTGCTCTATGCATTACTGCTAATACTGACAAAGCATCTGTATGCTCTATGCATTACTGCTAGGAATGACAAAGCATCTGGGTGCTCTATGCATTACTGTTAGGAATGACAAAGCATCTGTATGCTCTATGCATTACTGCTAGGAATGACAAAGCATCTGGGTGCTCTATGCATTACTGTTAGGAATGACAAAGCATCTGGGTGCTATATACATTACTGCTAGGAATGACAAAGCATCTGGTTGCTCCGTGCATTACTGCTAGGAATGACAAAGCATCTGGGTGCTCTATGCATTACTGTTAGGAATGACAAAGCATCTGGGTGCTCTATGCATTACTGCACGCAATGACAAAGCATCTGGGTGCTCTATGCATTACTGCACGCAATGACAAAGCATCTGGGTGCTCTATGCATTACTGCACGCAATGACAAAGCATCTGGGTGCTCTATGCATTACTGCACGCAATGACAAAGCATCTGGGTGCTCTATGCATTACTGCACGCAATGACAAAGCATCTGGGTGCTCTATGCATTACTGCACGCAATGACAAAGCATCTGGGTGCTCTATGCATTACTGTTAGGAATGACAAAGCATCTGTATGCTCTATGCATTACTGCTAGGAATGACAAAGCATCTGTATGCTATATACATTACTGCTAGGAATGACAAAGCATCTGGGCGCTCTATACATTACTGCTGGAAATGATGTTTGCAGCTATGACGCCAAACTTGAGAACCTGTTTTTCAGTTAGATTCAGACGATGTTTTCAGAAAACTTTGCTTGTGGTCATAACTTTTCACAGTTTATTTTAAATCAAGCTCAACTCTGAGATAGATGGCGCGCCAACCATTACTGGTGGGGACTTAAATAGAATCAAAATCTATGGGTTGTATTTAAATCAAAATCTATGGGTTGTATTTAGATAGAAATCTATGGGTTGTATTTAACTCGAAATCTATGGGTTGTATTTAAATAGAAATCTATGTGTTGTATTTAAATCGAAATCCATGTGTTGTATTTAAATCGAAATCTATGTGTTGTATTTAACTCGAAATCTATGGGTTGTATTTAAATAGAACTCTATGGGTTGTATTTAAATCGAAATCTATGGGTTGCATCGAAATCTATAAGTAGTATTTAAATAGAAATCTATGGGTTGTATTTAAATCGAAATCTATGGGTTGCATTTAAATCGAAATCTATAAGTTGTATTTAAATAGAAATCTATGGGTTGTATTTAAATCGAAATCTTTGGGTTGTATTTAAATAGAAATCTATGGGTTGTATTTAAACAGAAATCTATGGGTTGTATTTAAATAGAAGTCTATGTGTTGTATTTAAATAGAAATCTATGGGTTGTATTTAAATCGAAATCTTTGGGTTGTATTTAAATAGAAATCTATGGGTTGTATTTAAATCGAAATCTATGGGTTGAGAGAAATAGACAGGATTGCGTGGCTGTAGTACAAGTTAAGAATCCTTTCCAATCCTTGTTCTATTGTGAACTAATCGCATGTCATGCTGTTTCAGAGAATCGAACCCCCTTGTGACCACGTAGGTATCAGCATGGAGTCTCCCTTGTCCGTGTATATCGTGCTCTCTACCAGACCACATTACTGGCTTGTCATTTCTTACTTCACACGTTTCTCTATACATAATTATGTCCGATTCAATACATGTATTACTATTGTACATCTGTCCAATTCAATACACGTATTACTATTGTACATCTGTCGGATTCAATGCACGTATTACTATTGTGCATCTGTTAGATTCAATACACGTATTACTATTGTGAGTGATGCGTCTACTTAACCCTTGTACCACCATTGTTATCCACAGATTAATGTATTCTGTATCTCTCTATCGATCTCTCCACCTTTCACATCCATTATTGTACCTGCATGCAGCTCTGATCTCGAGCTCTAATAAGGGCAGACCCCCCCCCCCCCCCCCTCCCCCGCGCTACCACTCACGGCTTCTCCTAGCGACTAGTTTACCTTGTTATTTGTCAAGGATTATTCTCCTAACTAATTGTTGTTACGTTGTTGTTGTTGTTGTTGTTGTTGTTGTTGTTGTTGTTGTTGTTGTTGATGATGATGATAATGATGATGATGATGATGATGATGATGATGATGATGATGATGATGATGATGATGATGATGATGATGATGATGATGATGATGATGATGATGATGATGATGATGATGATGATGATGATGATGATGATGATGATGATGATGATGATGATGATGATAAATTCTGTCCACACGTCCTGTACTCTGTGTGACCCTGCTCGTTTTTCACCAGACACGATGACCCCAGGTTCAGACCCCAGTAAGTATAGAGTCACGTGACTACGAGTGCACCAGTCCTAACAGGTTCAGGTTCTGACAAGCATGCCAACTTTCCCTGCACTGTGCAGTTTTCAAACACATTGTGTATTTAGTCACGATTGCCGTGCTTTGAGGGTGAGGAGAGAGATTTCTGGGCTAGCTTCACATCAATATCTGGGCTAGCTTTACATCAATATCTGGGCTAGCTTCACATCAATATCTGGGCTAGCTTTACATCAATATCTGGGCTAGCTTTACATCAATTTCTGGGCTAGCTTTACATCAATATCTGGGCTAGCTTTACATCAATATCTGGGCTAGCTTTACATCAATTTCTGGGCTAGCTTTACATCAATTTCTGGGCTAGCTTTACATCAATTTCTGGGCTAGCTTTACATCAATTTCTGTGTTAGCTTTACATCAACTTCTGTGGAAGCTTTACAAACATTTATCTACCACTTTTATGTGATAGCTTTCCATCGATTCATGTGGTAGATCTCTGTTGCGAAATAACATTTTCATTCAATAATTTCAAACGTCGCCGTCAGTGTTAAGTCTTCCTCCATACTGCCTTGTTACTGGAAAGGTAATACTATGTACTAGCAAGATGTTGTTTTTAATGTTGGAAAACTTGAGAAGTTTTTTTATTGTGTATATCTACTCTGGTTTGTACATAGATATGGAGTTTGCGCTAGCTCTGTGTGTGCCTGGACTTAAGTGTGGATCGTAAATATATATTTTTTAAGTCTTTTTAAATTTGAATGTATTGGTTTTTTATTTTGCATTTTGTTGTTGTTATTTATTATTATTATTATTATTATTATTATATATATATATATATATCTTCGTGCGCGCTGCGCTAGATGTGAAACCTTGTGTCAGCGTTGTGTGTCGGTGCCGCTTGCTTGCTGCTTGCAAAGTGTTAACTAACAATGTTGTGTGATTTTCTCATTAACCTCCTTATTTCCTCTCATCATATACAGAGCTGCAGACCATGGGGTCTATTAGAGTTACATTTGGCCATACTTTTGAAAAACGTGCTTACCTTCATTCTGCAATATCATACGTTTTAAAACATCCTTACCCTTACTCTGCAAAGTCATAACTTTGAAAACGTGCTTACCCTTACTCTGCAAAGTCATAACTTTGAAAACGTGCTTACCCTTACTCTGCAAAGTCATAACTTCGAAAACGTGCTTACCTTTATTTTGCAAAGTCATAACTTTGGAAAACATGATTACCTTTATTTTGCAAAGTCATAACTTTGAAAAACATGCTTACCTTTATTCTGCAAAGTCATAACTTTGAAAACGTGCTTACCTTTATTTTGCAAAGTCATAACTTTGAAAAACGTGCTTACCTTTATTAAAGCCATAATAAAATTTCCGATTAAACTGAAATAGCATTGTGCGTAAGTTCATGAGGTAAACGTGTACCTCGTGTATCAAAGTAAAGGGGAGGTAAATAACACTCTACAGGAGTGAACTTAATAGAAATTACATTGCTATCTGCACCAAGCTTTTATTTGGATATGCTACTTCTTTGTTTGTTGTTGTTGTTGTTGTTGTTGCTTTTTTGCTTAATGTCTCAAAATGTTAACAAGAGCCTTTTGACTGAGTATGGATTCAATGTCTACCCAATGTTCTTCAACGATATTGTTTATGTTAACACACGCACGAACTCATGTGAAGAAACTTCGCCGCCAATACAAGGCATTGGTTTTTTCCTTTTGTTTGGTTGTTTTTAGCAAGCAGAAGTCACAAGCCTGAAAATTACATCTATGTCTAGAGCTTTTTCTCTTCCGAAGTTGGAGTTTCTGTAAAAGCATTTTGTGTGTGTGTGAGGGGGGGTGTGTTTTTTTGTTTTTAGTTTTTGATTTTTCCTTATCATTCATCAACGTTAACGTTGTTTATATTCTCTAAGTTTCATATTTTAAACGTCAGACCTCTTATTGATGGAATAAAAAATAAAATGTAGTTAGGTAGCCTTAGCTAAACCCTTGTCGCTTTGTCCAAATGAATATTTCTGTAGAGTTTGTAGGGCTGACATCATAGTGCTGGTGCTCCCGAGCCCGCGTTAATTCTCATGTTGACCACTCACATGGGGGAGGGACACCCAGTTTGAGCACACCTATTCTCTCCAGTGCAGGTGTCCTCAGGATAACAATTAAGATTCTCATAGGAACAATCTCAACAGTCAGAGTCAGCTCAAACACAAATCTAGCTCGCCTCGACTTCTGGTGTTGAGTGACGTTAAAATCTAGCATGCCTCGACTTCCGGTGTTGGGTGACGTTAAAATCTAGCACGCCGTGACTTCTGGTGTTGAGTGACGTTAAAATCTAGCACGCCGTGACTTCTGGTGTTGGGTGACGTTAAAATCTAGCACGCCGTGACTTCTGGTGTTGAGTGACGTTACAATCTAGCACGCCGTGACTTCCGGTGTTGAGTGACGTTAAAATCTAGTAGGCCTCGAATTCCGGTGTTGAGTGAAGTTTGACTGAACCTCGTGCCCCCCCCCCCTTTATCCTCCCCTCCCCCCGAACCCTCAGGGTGATGGTCAAGATGAAGAATCTCCTGAACGGCAACACGTGGCTGTGGCCGCATGGCAAGTTTGTTGACCGCAAGTACATGATACAGGTGAGAGGCGCGGGTTTGAATCCAGTAAACAGCAGCATGCCTCATGTGGCACGGCCGCCAGGCGAATGATTGTTTCAAAACTTAAAATCTTGAACGAGTCGGTCAGAACTGGGTAATTACATCAAGAGATCGATTACCTAATGCTAAAAATACATAACGATGCGATATGTTAAAGAAAGTATTGGAAGATTTTACTGTCGTTCTTCTGTTTATGTATTGTATCAACAGCTGCGAATGCAGTTAGATCGAAACAACGTTTGTACTAATAATCCTGGTTGTAATCAATAACAAGTGCCTAGAAACATGGACACTTTGAAAAAAAACGCTGGTTTTCAACATTAGCTCCCCCCCCCCCCTAATTTCCCTCTATCCAGGACATGTACCAGAGGTACCTGGACGGCGAGGACGTGAATTCCATCCCGCGAGAGGAGGATCCGTTCTGGGAGCCCACGGAGGACATCCTCATCGGCACGGCGGACATCTTCCTGCAGGTAGACCGCTCGCTGCATCCTGGGAACACCACACAGCAGAAACATAGTCATACACACCAGCATTACCACTACTACTACTACTACTACTACTACTACTACTACTACTACTACTACTACTACTACTACTACTACTACTACTACTACTACTACTACTACTACTACTACTACTACTACTACTACTACTACTACTACTACTACTACTACTACTACTACTACTACTACTACTACTACAGCACCAACCATGGGTGTCATATCAGGGTCATCTGGGTTCCGAGCACCCGGGACGTTTCCCACAACAAGATCACATATGACCTCCGGTATGCATAGCGCTTCCACTTCGCCAGACAAATATAAGGTGTCTTGACTTGAATCCTGGCCTTCTCCGCCAGAAGTACTGTATTGTCGATCCTGACAATCAAACAGCACTTTCCTGTTAGCTGATCATCACCAACTAACCCGCGACGAACCACGACGCCCTCACAACCTGTGTCCCTTAACACGTCCACTGTCTTGTCTCCAACAAGGCCCTTGACGATCGGTAAGTTCAGCTCTCTGGCTGATCCCTTACCACCACAGGCTCCACAGTCTATCATGGCTGGAACTCTCTTCCCACTCGCCAACTGCAGCAACCCGTCTTGGACTTCGGTTCTGACGTCATATCTGGTGTCCGCTTTTCCCGCATCCTCTCCAGATGCTGATTCTTGGGTTTCCATACCCCGCATGGCTGCCGATCCTGCTCTCTTGGATGACGTAATCTGACTGTTATTCATCCTCAGCTTCGGACAGTCCTTCCGCACGTGAGTCAACTCTCCACAATGATAACATCCTCTACCATGAGTCGCTTTATTCCTACAATTCCGAGTAGAGTGACCAGGCTTCCTACAAATGTGACAAATGATCTCTTCCTCCTTGGAACTGGAAGGCCTGTTTTGCTCACGAGTAATGCCTTGTCTCGCTCGGTCACTCAGCTGTCTCTTGCGGGCCGTAAGGAACAATTCAGCGGACCTCGCCACTTCCTCAAGGTCAGCTAGTCTCCTTTCCCGCAGGTATGTAGACAAATCAGCCGGACTTGAGTCTAAGAATTGTTCTTTTACAAATAGGTCCCTGAGAGCCTCATATGTCTGTGGTGCTTCCGCCAGTTTCATCCATCGCTCTAAGTATGTCTTGAGGCGGACGATGAACATGCTTGGGTTTTCTCCCTCTTCTGGTGAACAAGTGCGGAAACGTTGCCTATATCCGTCTTCTGTCAGGTTATATCTCTTTTGCAGGACTTCCTTGACACGATCATAATCTGTGGCCTCGGTCTCTGAAAGACGACAAAACGCTTCTAACGCTCTTCCTGTCAGCAGTGCGGATAATGGTGTGCACCAGCTTTCCTTGGGCCATCCACTTGTGGTAGCGAATCGCTCAAACCGAAGTAGCCAAGAATCCAGGTCATCCTTTCTGTCCACAAAAGCCGGTAATTTAGGCATCTTGAATTTAGAATGCTCTCCTTCATGGACCGATCTTGTGCTGCCTGATGTAAGGTTGTGTTCACTTTGCTGACTTGCCTGTGCTTGTATCCTTGCCAACTCTAACTGTGTCCTCATTTCCTCCATCTTTAGTTCTTTCTCAGCTTGAAGTTTAGCTTCTCGCTCTTCCCTTTCAGCTTGAAGTTTAGCTTCTCGCTCTTCCCTTTCAGCTTGAAGTTTAGCTTCTCGCTCTTCCCTTAGAAGTTTAGCTTCTCGCTCTTCCTTTTCAGCTTGGAGTTTGCGCAAATTATCCATTTGCTCAATAATAAATTTTTTCTTTTCATCTCCTCGTAACTGCAGTTCCTCAGCAAGTTCTTTGATTTCTTGAATGGACGACATAATGGAGCTTTAATAGCTGAGGGTGCGATATAAAGAAAGAGACGCTTCAAATACTGGCGCAAAACACACGACACGGTTTACGCAGAACACACTGACTCTAGATCTAACTTTAGATCTGATAAATTAGGCAAGGAAAACGCGTGTACCAGATATTAGCCGACGAAGGTTGGTAATCTAGATCTAGCTCTACGCTGGACCAATCTAGATCTCTAGATCTATTCTTCGATGCGCCGAACTTGTAGATTCGATCCCGGACGAGCCCCCAGTGTAACAGATTTGCTGGTGAGGTGGTAATCTGTTAGGCTCTGTTTGTCTAGGGGTATTAAAAATATTCACAGCCAATCACACGACTCGTCCACAGAAAATAAATCCGAAGTCCGCAAGTAACAATTGCAACTGTTTAATCCAACAAAAGGGCTATACTCTACAATGTTTGTAGGACGGCTCAATAGTACAATTACTGGAGTTTCAATGTAGACTCTGGAAAACAATGTTGACCCTTTCTAAATCTAATTAAGATTCTTATTTATACACAATTTCGTCGAATCATCCAGAACAAGAATTACGTAAATCATAAGAGAATATTCTCGGTACATCTCTTTAGCAATTAACAACCAATCAGAACAAAGGTAAACAAGAGGTGACGAGGTGATTACTATTCTAGAACTAGCCGAAGGTTTCGAGAAGGGCTGTGTTCAGTAAGCAAAACTCACAATCAAATTCTTAGGCTTGAAATACAATCGTTATGCAAACAAACAAGATAATGTACATACATCTAGTCAATCCGCTACCCAAAAGTTACGCACCTAAAAAGGGTGAGGAAATGAATAGATCAACTTATAGTACAATGCGTTACATACTACTACTACTACTACTACTACTACTACTACTACTACTACTACTACTACTACTACTACTACTACTACTACTACTACTACTACTACTACTACTACTACTACTACTACTACTACTACTACTACTATTCCGTGTACTAGCTTGATGACCACCATCTCCCCCCCCCCCCAGTCGCTGGTGAACGCCATGGACTTCTCGGACCAGCTGTCCATCACGGACTACAAGGGTCAGGAGGAGGGCAAGCTCCGGGTGAACATCATCCCGTGCACCCAGGCGGGTCTGGCGCTGGACGAGGACAACTACGTGGAGGATTCCAAGGAGCTGCTCAACAAACCCTTCCACTTTAAGGTCAGGGGGGGGGGGCAAATAATCAGTATGTTGAGGGAGCTGAGGGACTTGGCGGAAAAGGCGGGGATAGAGATGTGGGGCGGGAAAGAGGGGGAAAGAGGGGGAGAGAGAGAGAGAGAGAGAGGGGGGGATATGGGGAAAGATTAAGGGAGGCAGAGGAAGAGGTAGGTCGACGATATAGGGAAGGAGCGTGGCATAAATGTAGTGGTACTTTTGGTAGGGTAGTGGTTCTTTTGGTAGTACAATGTAGTGGTACTTTTGGTAGTAGAATGTAGTGGTACTTTTGGTAGTACAATGTAAGGGTACTTTTGGTAGTACAATGTAGTGGTACTTTTGGTAGTACAATGTAGTGGTACTTTTGGTAGTAGAATGTAGTGGTACTTTTGGTAGTAGAATGTAGTGGTACTTTTGGTAGTAGAATGTAGTGGTACTTTTGGTAGTAGAATGTAGTGGTACTTTTGGTAGTAGAATGTAGTGGTACTTTTGGTAGTAGAATGTAGTGGTACTTTTGGTAGTAGAATGTAGTGGTACTTTTGGTATTACAATGTAAGGGTACTTTTGGTAGTAGAATGTAGTGGTACTTTTGGTATTACAATGTAAGGGTACTTTTGGTAGTAGAATGTAGTGGTACTTTTGGTATTACAATGTAAGGGTACTTTTGGTAGTAGAATGTAGTGGTACTTTTGGTATTACAATGTAAGGGTACTTTTGGTAGTAGAATGTAGTGGTACTTTTGGTAGTAGAATGTAGTGGTACTTTTGGTAGTAGAATGTAGTGGTACTTTTGGTATTACAATGTAAGGGTACTTTTGGTAGTAGAATGTAGTGGTACTTTTGGTATTACAATGTAAGGGTACTTTTGGTAGTAGAATGTAGTGGTACTTTTGGTATTACAATGTAAGGGTACTTTTGGTAGTAGAATGTAGTGGTACTTTTGGTATTACAATGTAAGGGTACTTTTGGTAGTAGAATGTAGTGGTACTTTTGGTATTACAATGTAAGGGTACTTTTGGTAGTAGAATGTAGTGGTACTTTTGGTAGTAAAATGTAGTGGTACTTTTGGTAGTAGAATGTAGTGGTACTTTTGGTATTACAATGTAAGGGTACTTTTGGTAGTAGAATGTAGTGGTACTTTTGGTATTACAATGTAAGGGTACTTTTGGTAGTAGAATGTAGTGGTACTTTTGGTATTACAATGTAAGGGTACTTTTGGTAGTAGAATGTAGTGGTACTTTTGGTATTACAATGTAAGGGTACTTTTGGTAGTAGAATGTAGTGGTACTTTTGGTATTACAATGTAAGGGTACTTTTGGTAGTAGAATGTAGTGGTACTTTTGGTAGTAAAATGTAGTGGTACTTTTGGTAGTAGAATGTAGTGGTACTTTTGGTATTACAATGTAAGGGTACTTTTGGTAGTAGAATGTAGTGGTACTTTTGGTATTACAATGTAAGGGTACTTTTGGTAGTAGAATGTAGTGGTACTTTTGGTATTACAATGTAAGGGTACTTTTGGTAGTAGAATGTAGTGGTACTTTTGGTATTACAATGTAAGGGTACTTTTGGTAGTAGAATGTAGTGGTACTTTTGGTATTACAATGTAAGGGTACTTTTGGTAGTAGAATGTAGTGGTACTTTTGGTAGTAAAATGTAGGACAGACAGACAGACAGACAGACAGAACAGGCAGACAGACAGAGATCAAATTATGCCTCGCTTTGAGGAAGATAAGGGACAAGGAAAAGCGTGTGTGGTATACAGCCAGACTTTTCAAGAGACCTGAAGGTCCCACCAGAGACGGGACGAGGCAGCAAGGGGAGATGGCCGCCGTGCCCGGCCTCCAATCACAGAGCTGCGTGTGATACTCGGCCAGCTTAGCAAATACTATGGCATCTCACGCACGGCTGGATTTGTCATACCTAAGCATGTTCACCCTATTCTTTGGAATAGATTTTGTTAAATTAAAAAGAGTTTTTATGTTACTTTTATGTTGTTTTTTTTTAACTTACGACTTTTTTCTCACTATAAAATGTATATCTAGCTGCCATCCCCCTGTCAATGTAAAAAGTATAACCAGCTGACATGCCCCCCCCCCCACCAGGGTGGTGTCCATCCCCAAGCTGAAGGCGCAGCACCTGGACTTTTTCCGCGACAACAGCATCACGTTCCTGGTCTTCGGCAAGCAGGAGGACACGGCGGGGGACCCCAAGCTCGCCAAGCTGACCACCAAGGTACTGGACACTGGACACTACTGGACACTCGGCCCTGGGCTAGCCTGGCCGCAGGTCACCAGAGCTTCTGCCTCCTTCAGCCTCTCAGTGTTGGGGACTCAGAATAAAAGTTAGAAGTCGATTATTAGTTATTTTGTCTTTCCTTCTTTTGTTGTTTATTTGTTGGAGGGGGTTTGTTGTTCGGCCTGGTGTTGTTGTTTTTAATTGCTGCCGTTGTTGATGGGATTTTTTTTTTGGTGTTTTATGTGTTGTTGTTTTCAGTATTTTTGTGACTTTTGTATGCGTGCTTTAGGGGTACGGGTTATTTTTCATATTCCCTTCTGTAAAACTTGTTTCGGTACCTTTCTAAGATTGATAAAGATATGAACCTTTTTTTATTATCTAGAGTCAATGCCAAGGTGCACGATCAAGTAGACAAGTTATTTAGTGTTCTACGAAACTAAAGTTAGCGATATCAAACAAACCGGATAAACCCCTACTCCCCCTGGGAGGTATTGTGTTCACTGACGTGCCTCCTCCCCCCTGGGGTTGAGATGACGCGCTCTGACTGCTCTGGGTTCTGCTCCCAACAGGAACTCCGCCAGATGGAGCAGATGGGCTCAGCAGCCGACAGCAGCCGGCGAAAGTCCGTGTTCGTCCATGATGCGCATGCGCCGGACAACGCCCACATCCGGACCGAGCTTGTCCTCATGCAGCGGAAGTACGAGCGGCTGGCGCAGAAGGAGAAAAGGATGATGGTTAGTGGGTCACGTGATGGTTAGTGGGGTCACGTGATGGTTAGTGGGGTCACGTGATGGTTAGTGGGTCACGTGGTGGTTAGTGGTCTCACGTGATAGTTAATGGGTCACGTGATGGTTAGTGGTCTCACGTGATGGTTAATGGGGTCACGTGATGGTTAGTGGGCCACGTGATGGTTAGTGGTCTCACGTGACGGTTAATGGGGTCACGTGATGGTTAGTAGATCACGTCATGTTTAGTGGGGTCGCGTGATGGTTAGTGCTCTCACGTGATGGTTAGTGGGCCACGTGATGGTTAGTGGGTCACGTGATGGTTAGTATTCACGTGATGGTTAGTGGGTCACGTGATGCTTAATGGTCTCACGTGATGGTTAATGGAGTCACGTGATGGTAAGTGGATCACATGATGGTTAGTCGTCTCACGTGGTGGTTAATGGGGCCACGTGATGGTTAGTGGGTCACGTGATGGTTAGTGGGTCACGTGATGGTTAGTGGTCTCACGTGATGGTTAGTATGGTCACGTGATGGTTAGTGGGTCACGTGATGGTTAGTGGGTCACGTGATGGTTAGTGGGTCACGTGATGGTTAGTGGGTCACGTGATGGTTAGGGGGTCACGTGATGGTTAGTGGGTCACGTGATGGTTAGTGGGCCACGTGGTGGTTAGTGGGTCACGTGATGGTTAGTGGGTCACATGATGGTTAGTGGGCCACGTGGTGGTTAGTGGGTCACGTGATGGTTAGTGGGTCACATGATGGTTAGTGGGCCACGTGGTGGTTAGTGGGTCACGTGATGGTTAGTGGGTCACATGATGGTTAGTGGGCCACGTGGTGGTTAGTGGGTCACGTGATGGTTAGTGGGTCAC
>RQTK01000244.1:509688-532106 GCA_003991915.1 Elysia chlorotica
TGTGTATGCCTAGCGGGCTGTGTGTATGCCTAGCGGGCTGTGTGTATGCCTAGCGGGCTGTGTGTATGCCTAGCGGGCTGTGTGTATGCCTAGCGGGCTGTGTGTATGCCTAGCGGGCTGTGTGTATGCCTAGCGGGCTGTGTGTATGCCTAGCGGGCTGTGTGTATGCCTAGCGGGCTGTGTGTATGCCTAGCGGGCTGTGTGTATGCCTAGCGGGCTGTGTGTATGCCTAGCGGGCTGTGTGTATGCCTAGCGGGCTGTGTGTAGCCGCCGTGTTATTCTGTTAACCAAACTAGATCACGTGTGCTGTACGTGCAGTGTGTAGCGGTGATAACACTCTTTCTGCCTCTCTCGGTGAAGGACGAAGGCGACACGATCAGTCTGTTCGTGTTCGGGGAGGAGGAGGAGTCTCTAGCCAAGGAGGCGGAGCGGACCAATGGCGTGATCGAGTACAGCAAGGTCAAGGAGCAGCACTTCCCCGTGGAGAAGGCGAGCCACAACATGCAGCTGGCGCGCAATCTCAGCCGCGACGGCAGAGTAAGCCCCCCTGTCTCCCCAGCTGCTTGGCCCGACCCGGCCGCTTTATCCGTGTTTCGTATCGTGTTTATCGTAGAGTCCCTCTTGTTTTTGCTTATCGATAGTTGATTTTGTTTCGTAGTTGATTTATCTTTACTAAAAATATGTTTTGCGTGTTTTGTAGAATCAATATTGCAAATGGTAGATGTAGTTGGAATTAGGTCTGCTTTCCACGTTTCATTTTTGGATTGCATGTTTTTGAATCAAAACTCTGAAGCACAACAAACTTAGGGACAACAACAAAGGCGGGGGGGGGGGGGAGCATAGGAGTGCAGGTTGGTTTTCTGACCCCTGTAGTCCGGTTTCTATCAGATAGCATGAGCTGTTTTTGGAATACTGTATTCTGTTGGGAGGGGGGGGGTGTTCTTAAAATTCCTGATTGATTTTGTAGTTCTTAAAATTCCTGATTGATTTTGTAGACATTCTAATGTTTGATTTTTAATGTCACAGGCTTTTTAATATTGAAGATGCTACAAAACACGCTAAAAAATTATTGTCATTCCGATGTGCATGTATTTGATATTGTGATGACTGTTGGTACCTTTCCGCTATGTGTGATTAATAATTGTTGTTTTCTCCAAACACGATCTGATACGTTAGAGAACACTAAAACCTAGGATTTTCAGATAAGATATTCGGTTAAAAAAAAATGAAAAAAAAGGTAAAGTAAAGGTTTTCAATGAGGTCAAGCTAAACTTATGCATTGCCGACGTTCGGTTTTTCTTTGGCCACGCAAAAACTATTAGAAGTAGATCTAGACTATTATTACAAACATAAGAGACGTTTGACGTCTGCTAACGAAACATGTAAGCCGTGCTTTGGGATTCCCAAAGTTTTCTCAGTTGCAGTCGGAGCTTTCTGCTCTGGTGTGTATGCCTAGCGGGCTATGTGTATGCCTAGCGGGCTGTGTGTATGCCTAGCGGGCTGTGTGTATGCCTAGCGGGCTGTGTGTATGCCTAGCGGGCTGTGTGTATGCCTAGCGGGCTGTGTGTAGCCGCCGTGTTATTCTGTTAACCAAACTAGATCACGTGTGCTGTACGTGCAGTGTGTAGCGGTGATAACACTCTTTCTGCCTCTCTCGGTGAAGGACGAAGGCGACACGATCAGTCTGTTCGTGTTCGGGGAGGAGGAGGAGTCTCTAGCCAAGGAGGCGGAGCGGACCAATGGCGTGATCGAGTACAGCAAGGTCAAGGAGCAGCACTTCCCCGTGGAGAAGGCGAGCCACAACATGCAGCTGGCGCGCAATCTCAGCCGCGACGGCAGAGTAAGCCCCCCTGTCTCCCCAGTCTCTTGGGAGGGGGGGGGGTGTTCTTAAAATTCCTGATTGATTTTTTTAGACATTGTAATGTTTGATTTTTAATGTCAAAGGCTTTTTAACATTGAAGATGCTACAAAACACGCTAAAAATTATTATCATTCCGATGTGCATGTATTTGATATTGTGATGACTGTTGGTACCTTTCCGCTATGTGTGATTAATAGTTATTGTTTTCTCCAAACACGACCTGATACGTTAACGCTTAACCCTGTGGCTGTGGTAATGTCTACGTGTGTACAGTGTGCAGTAACGTCAGTGCTAGGCAAGAGAAGGCACGGGGGTGAGCTGTTCAATGCTGCTACACTCACCCTGAATGGCGCGGGGGTGAGCTGTTCAATGCTGCTACACTCACCCTGAATGGCACGGGGGTGAGCTGTTCAATGCTGCTACACTCACCCTGAATGGCGCGGGGGTGAGCTGTTCAATGCTGCTACACTCACCCTGAATGGCGCGGGGGTGAGCTGTTCAATGCTGCTACACTCACCCTGAATGGCGCGGGGGTGAGCTGTTCAATGCTGCTACACTCACCCTGAATGGCGCGGGGGTGAGCTGTTCAATGCTGCTACACTCACCCTGAATGGCGCGGGGGTGAGCTGTTCAATGCTGCTACACTCACCCTGAATGGCGCGGGGGTGAGCTGTTCAATGCTGCTACACTCACCCTGAATGGCGCGGGGGTGAGCTGTTCAATGCTGCTACACTCACCCTGAATGGCGCGGGGGTGAGCTGTTCAATGCTGCTACACTCACCCTGAACTGCCCCTCATTGCTCTACTCGGCAGAGTTTAAAGGGGGGCTGGGTGTGGGGAAAAACCCACGTCAAATTATAAAGTATTTTCTCTTCAAGTTTACAAAAATCTCAGACCACCATTGTCTTCCACTTCCCTGGCAGACAACAACATCGCATGTTAGGTGATTATTTTTCTGACTGGTTAGTTTTCTAATTCTAAATAAAAAAAAGGATCTCCCTCCCTCTCCCTCGTGGTAACGTCTAGATTAACCGGAGAGACTAACCAAGGAGTTATTAGTTGATAAATCGCAGAGCTTTTGCATGGTTGTAGAAACAGCATTTCTTTTCACAATAATCTGTAACCTTGGTCCATGGACGTGTGATGCGGTCGGCGTATGGACAACTGTCATGCACAATCAAGGTCCATGGACGAAGTGTGCACAATGTGGCCAAATATCAGCTGTATTTCACTTAGAAGGTTTTATAAGCATAATTATTTATGTAGCTGTTGTTCTTTTGAGTGTGTGTGTGTTTTTTATGGGGTTTTTCTGCTTTTTTGTGGTTGTTGTTGTTTTATTTTGTTACGGGTTTATTATTTGTAGAAAAGTGACAGCATGCTCAAGTGTAGTGTTGTAGTTTGTAGTGCATGCATTATTGGCAGTGATAATCTTGCATGAAATACTATGTCTCTCTGCCCTACCCCCTGTCTTGTTTACAGTCTTTGTATCGTGCATGCTGAAGACCCATTTCCTGTCTCACACTCTCTCGGCCTACACCACGTAGACCTATGTGCATGCTATACGGACTATTTTCTTCTCTTCTGGTTGTACTTACACACGTACCCCAACCTTTTATCCAACATCACCCAAGTGTGTTTTCACCTTGCTACTAACCATGTAAGTGCTTTGTGCTTTTTTTACATTTTGCTAACGATTTCTACATTTATGTCTAACATTTTTTTAAATTAAAATACTAAACATCTTCTACATGGTGACCGTCATATACTGAGATGTAACAAATTGTTGTAAGTATTGCACGTGTAGTTTGACACCAATGGAGATTCCCTTGACCTGGCCTGTTTTCCCTGTTGGTCGAGATGACCAGTGGGTCAGGCAGCCTGTATCACACCAGTCACTTTAGAGAAAAGCATTCACATTTCAAAAGGTACAATGGTGAAGCCAATCGGTAGCCAAACTTGCAACCACAAAATAATCAATCAATGGAATGTTTGCACTATAAAAAAGGGGGGGGGGGGGTAAAAGGAAACAAAAATGAAATACAACAAATAATTTCTTTGAATGCATATTATTTTAACTTGAGATAATTAATCACACTAACATTGTTGTAGTGCCAATAGTACATGGATATAAGTTTACAGTAACAATACATAAATTTATCATATTCTATATTTTCACTAAAGTGTGTGTCATAAAGTCGACTTTTCTTTTTTAAGTTGTTATGGACATAGTATTTAAGTACATACATTTCAGTTTAAAACAACTGTCGCTACGACTATCTGTTTAATTTTCAAACTTGTAAAAAAACTTATAATGATAGTTCCCAGGTTTTACATTTTCAATGATCAAAAATATCTATTTTCTCCTGAATTCCTAAATGTTACCTTAATTATACCAGTTTAAAAAGTGCCAAGGGTAAAGAGGCGGCGTTACAAAGTGTGACCATTCTAAACAATGTGACCATCGTTTCACCGTGACCTATTTTGTGTGTGTGTGTGTGTCGTCAGGCCTCCAACGGGGCGGCTTCCAGGCGAGCAGACGCAGTCAAGTCTGGCGGGAAGACCAAGGAGGGCAGCTCGGCATGTCAGATCATGTAGGGTGCGGAGTTCGAATCCATCTGAAGGACAAGCAACACGCCGGACTCTTCGTGTCACAAAGGGACGTTACTCCCATCAACAACGATTCCACTACAGACTACACACGATTCGGAGGGCCACACAATGGCACACATTAATTTAGTGTGTTGGGCCTACACAATGACGTACCTCGTGTGTTGTTTCTATGGCGAGAACACATCCTTTTGGGGTGATAATTGTGTTAGGAAATTTTTCGTGGAGCCGGCTCGCAATTTGCTCAAGGTTTCTGTGATTTTGAGCCGTAGAAGGCTACGGGGAGAGCTGTTTTATCAAACTTGTAATATGATATTGTTGTAAAGATGTTTGAAATCCAATTTCTTTAGGATTTACACACAATTTTTTTTCAGTGTTCATGTATGAGTGTGTTTTATTATGACGCCGGGGTTATAGATTTGTTGTCGGCCTGGCTATTGTTATGAAATCTTTGTGTCTTTCAGAACCTTTTGCCTCTTGGGTTTTGTTGATGTCTTAAGAATTTTTCATATTCGCCTGTACGTATCTGCCTTAAAACTGTTTAACATGCTCTGTATCTGGCTCACTGACAAGAATAGTAATATTTTGGTTTTTGAACGACACAGATGCCTGGGTGGACTTTATTGTAGCTGTATGAGACAAGTAGAGCGCTGGTATGAAGGCGTACGCAGTTTGGACCTTGTGTATCATACGTTCATTACACGTACGCTTAGTTTGTGTGCAAATTGTTGAGCATTGTTTAAAGCGCATGACAGTGCTGGTGCCCTTTGACCCCTGCATTGACTTTGCTTCACTCTCGACACGAGGACAACATGGCTTGGGAAAGAAGGGAAGCCACCCACGGTTAAACTTAGAGTTAGAGGGCTTTGGTTAGTTCTTTTCAAACGTCCGTCTTATCTCAACATGCCCGCGTCTTGCTCGCTTGCCACGGAAACAATGACATTTTTTCATTGGCCATTTTTTCCTTCTTTCTTGTTCCGGTTTGTTTGTTTTTTAATTGCCGTCCTTCTACAGCAGTGGGTGTGATTGTGTTATTGGGGCGATGGTTGTCCGCAGTCGCCACCAACACCTTCAGTGAGCGGGTCAATGACCTCGAAACTCCGCCCTGGTAAAGTGGTATCTCCTCCACCAACAACTAGCAAAATAAGAAGTACACCATCTCCATGTTTGTTGTATTAAAGAGTCAGCTCTTTTTCCAGTAGCCTACCTTTTTTTTTTCTTTTGTCCTGTTTATCTGTCCTATCGTGAGCATTTATACCAACATATATCTGGACAGACTAGAGTCGTTACTGCACACCAGACCTGGTGCAGTAGTCAAGTTGATCACGCTTTTATTTATTTGGGTGAGTTTGATTTTAGCGGATATTCACCGATGATCTTTGGTCTTACAATTTACTTTGATCTGCCTGGCGTTTGGCGTCATTTGCCGTCCTTCTGGCTTTATAGGTGCGTCCACTGTTACTTAGAACATGTATTTGTAAAGAGTCTTAAAGAAGATCTGAGGCGAATATCGGCATAAACTGACGTATTACACGGTACGCTGAAATCTGTACAGCAACTGAGTAGCTCGCAACACGATTGTCTTTACACTAGATTACCATTCTTTGTCATTGGTCTTGCAGTTTGTTTTTTTATATCTATCTGGTTGTCTCTTTTCATGTGTCTTGAAAAATGCAGTGACATGACATGTTTGAAAAACGAAAGAGCAGTTAGACTGGAGAGAGCTCGATGATGTTAACGCTGCATGTAGGCCTATAATCAAGAACGTTTTTGTTTTATTGCAAAGGGTTGGGATAATATCGTCATTGTATTAAGTTTTGTTGATTATGTGAACTCTTAAACATGTTTTGATTGTGAATTTATTGAAACCTTTATCTATTTATTTATTTATTCATTCTATGAAGCAAGATGACAACATCATCATTACTTGTACCGTATTCTAACTTGTTCCCACCACCACCATCATCATTACATGTACCGTATTCTATCTTGTTTTTAACTAAAGAGATGCCAGGATACAACTTGTTGCGCCTTGTAGATCCTGCAGCAGCGGCGTTGGCGAATGTCTGCGGGCATTGTCGATACAGACCCATTTCGGCTGAGGCAGTAGACAAACTAGGCTACAGCGTATGTTGACCTCAAACTGCATGCAAACTAGGCTACAGCGTATGTTGACCTCAAACTGCCTGTTCACTAGGCTACAGCGTATGTTGACCTCAAACTGCCTGTTCACTAGGCTACAGCGTATGTTGACCTCAAACTGCCTGTTAACAAGGCTACAGCGTATGTTGACCTCAAACTGCATGTTAACTAGGCTACAGCGTATGTTGACCTCAAACTGCCTGTTAACTAGGCTACAGCGTATGTTCAGTCGAAGAGCTTTGGCCCTCTGTCGTGTCTAACAAAAAGATCACGTCACTCATTGTTCTGAACCCGAGTCGATTTTCATTGAGTGTAGAACTAAGGAAGCTGGCTAGTTCGCAGGCTGGTTTGACTCTACCTCCATTATTCTGGGCTGTTTTTTGCCGCATGGTTGGTTAAAATGTTACGTGTCCCATTCCGTGCCCTATTTTTGGGGTCGGCGTGAGGACATAATACAATGTAACTGGCTGAGACAGTAAGTCCAGGTCTCCCCGACCCGTTTCATGTGTGGCAGAACATTCATTGTCAGATTTCAGTCTTGAGGCCCCTCCACAATATAGTCTATTATAGCGCTGACATTGCTAGTTTTACTGCCCACTCTATCACTCTGTGGCGTGGTTTTCTTTGTTACCAGTTTGTTGAGGCGCCGCGCATCCATACCTCCATCCTTGACGTGGTTTTACCATAACGTCGCGCATCCACCCGTCCACCCTTGACACGTGTCTTGTGGTTTTACCATAACGTAGCGCATCCACCCTTGGCACGTTTCTTGTGGTTTTACCGTAACGTCGCGCATCCATCCGTCCACCCTTGACACGTGTCTTGTGGTGTTACCATAACGTCGCGCATCCATCCTTGACACGTGTCTTGTGGTTTTACCATAACGTCGCGCATCCATCCTTGACACGTTTCTTGTGGTTTTACCGTAACGTCGCGCATCCATCCGTCCATCCTTAACACGTGTCTTTTGGTGTTACCATAACGTATCGCATCCATCCTTGACACGTTTCTTGTGGTTTTATCATAACGTCGCGCAACCACCCTTGACACGTGTCTTTTGGTGTTACCATAACGTATCGCATCCATCCTTGACACGTTTCTTGTGGTTTTACCATAACGTCACGCATCCATCCGTCCACCCTTGACACGTGTCTTGTGGTTTTACCATAACGTCGCGCATCCATCCTTGACACGTTTCTTGTGGCGTTACCATAACGTATCGCATCCACCCGTCCACCCTTGACACGTGTCTTGTGGTGTTACCATAACGTATCGCATCACGTCGCGCATCCACCCTTGACACGTGTCTTGTGGTTTTACCATAACGTCGCGCATCCACCCTTGACACGTGTCTTGTGGTGTTACCATAACGTCGCGCATCCACCCTTGACACGTGTCTTGTGGTGTTACCATAACGTCGCGCATCCATACGTCCACCCTTGACACGTTTCTTGTGGTGTTACCATAACGTCGCGCATCCATCCGTCCACCCTTGACACGTTTCTTGTGGTGTTACCATAACGTCGCGCATCCATCCGTCCACCCTTGACACGTGTCTTGTGGTTTTACCATAACGTCGCGCATCCATCCGTCCACCCTTGACACGTGTCTTGTGGTTTTACCATAACGTCGCGCATCCGTCCACCCTTGACACGTGTCTTGTGGTTTTACCATAACGTCGCGCATCCACCCTTGACACGTGTCTTGTGGTTTTACCATAACGTCGCGCATCCACCCTTGACACGTGTCTTGTGGTTTTACCATAACGTCGCGCATCCACCCTTGACACGTGTCTTGTGGTTTTACCATAACGTCGCGCATCCACCCTTGACACGTGTCTTGTGGTTTTACCATAACGTCGCGCATCCATCCGTCCACCCTTGACACGTGTCTTGTGGTGTTACCATAACGTCGCGCATCCACCCTTGACACGTGTCTTGTGGTTTTACCATAACGTCGCGCATCCAACCTTGACACGTATCTTGTGGTATTACCATAACGTCGCGCATCCACCCTTGACACGTGTCTTGTGGTGTTACCATAACGTCGCGCATCCACCCTTGACACGTGTCTTGTGGTGTTACCATAACGTCGCGCATCCATCCTTGACACGTGTCTTGTGGTGTTACCATAACGTCGCGCATCCATCCGTCCACCCTTGACACGTGTCTTGTGGTTTTACCATAACGTCGCGCATCCACCCTTGACACGTGTCTTGTGGTGTTACCATAACGTCGCGCATCCATCCGTCCACCCTTGACACGTGTCTTGTGGTTTCACCATAACGTCGCGCATCCATCCGTCCACCCTTGACACGTGTCTTGTGGTTTCACCATAACGTCGCGCATCCATCCATCCACCCTTGACACGTGTCTTGTGGTTTTACCATAACGTCGCGCATCCATCCGTCCACCCTTGACACGTGTCTTGTGGTTTTACCATAACGTCGCGCATCCATCCATCCACCCTTGACACGTTTCTTGTGGTTTTACCATAACGTCGCGCATCCATCCGTCCACCCTTGACACGTGTCTTGTGGCGTTACCGTAACGTATTACTACTGTCGTACTGATGTCCTAACCAAGTGCGCTCTCAGTCTAATTCTCTCTATAATTCTGTACATGTAAAAAAGTTGAAGTTTCAGCTGGGGCATACGCTGTACAATGTGCAGGTCTATTGGATTTCTTCTAGTGGATCTAGTGACAGCTTTCAGGCTTTGTGATCGACACGCCGATGTTGGATAGACTATATCATGCCCCTCGTCGGCTCCGTGAGTCTAGGGTTAAGCTCTAAATCATGCAATGGACGCCAGTACGGATTGTCATGGCTATGGTCCTGGTGTTAGCTCTGGTGACGTCATCACAAGGTCTTAAATGTCTGGAGGAACAGAAATCAACCATGCTGTCTTAACATTTGATTCAGTATCAAAGTCTTTTCATCTACCTTGTAAGGTTGTTTGCTTTTTCATAGAATTTTCTCTGACTTTTAATCCTTTCGTAACATTTCAACGGATAATAAAAGAAATGCTCATGTGTTTACAAAAAAGTTAATAGTATTCTTTCTGTAAAATGTTGGTTGTTCTTGTTTTTATATAAATTATAATGTTACTCTTTTTTTATATAATGTTACTCTCTTCTTGTATTTGTACTGGTGAGAAAGAAAACACTGACTATAACCGGATATGACATTGATATTGGTTTGCAAGATACTGGGTGTAACCGAATAGGTCATTGATCATGCTTCTAACTACTGAAATCGGATGTTAATGACACCGGTTAGTAACTGCTGGCTTTAACCGGATATGACATTGACACTGGTTAGTAACTGCTGGCTTTAACCGGATATGACATTGACACCGGTTAGTAACTACTGACTATAACCGGATATATTTACACCGGTTAGTAACTACTGACTATAACCGGATATGTTATTGACACCAGTTAGTAACTGCTGGCTTTAACCGGATATGACATTGACACTGGTTAGTAACTACTGACTATAACCGGATATGATATTGACACCAGTTAGTAACTACTGGCTTTAACGGGATATGATATTGACACCAGTTGGTAACTACCGACTATAACCGGATATGATATTGACACCAGTTAGTAACTACTGGCTTTAACGGGATATTATACTGACACCAGTTAGTAACTACTGGCTTTAACCGGATATGATATTGACACCGGTTAGTAACTACTGACTATAACCGGATATGATATTGACACCGGTTAGTGTCTGCTGGCGTAACCGGATATGACATTGACACCGGTTAGTAACTACTGGCTTTAACGGGATATGATACTGACACCGGTTAGTAACTACTGGCTTTAACCGGATATGATATTGACACCGGTTAGTAACTACTGGCTTTAACCGGATATGATATTAACATCGGTTAGTAACTACTGGTTTTAACCGGATATGATATTAACATCGGTTAGTAAACACTGGCTATAACGGGATATGATACTGACACCAGTTAGTAACTACTGGCTTTAGCCGGATATGACATTGACACCGGTTAGTAACTGCTGGCTATAACCGGATATGACATTGACACCGGTTAGTAACTACTGGCTTTAACCGGATATGACATTGACACCGGTTAGTAACTACTGGCTTTAGCCGGTTACTTTTTGTAAGATATTGATGCCGCTCTACCAGCTGAAATCAGATACAACGAATTATAGCGGCTCTAACTTCTCATTCATAACCTTGAAGATTGGAATATGCTTTGATTAAAATGATAAATTGTGCGTTCATAAATAATAGTTAACTCAAATGATACGATTCCATCCCAAAAAAATTTGCTGCAAAATCTTAACTTTACCTGTTTCAAATCTTAAAACATTTAGAACACAGTTTTACCTTTACAGAATCAACTTTAAACAGTGGCATCTATGTATTCATTACCCCTTAAAGTGTCAACATACTATGAAACTGTTTTTACACAATTGCAATATTTGTTTAGTATCAACACTTAACATTCGATTTCAATGATAACTTTTCAAGTATCAATTGACTTTTACATTGATTTCAATTAAAGCATCAACATTATTTTATTTTCTAATAATTGATTTCAATAATGTTTAGTACACCTTCTTTTAAATATAATATTCATTTTCACAACTAATGAAAAATGAAATTAGTTCCAAACTTGGTTTAATTTTTTGCACAGATTCCATGACTTCATCGCATCATTATCTGGTGTCAGGAGGAAAAGTTTTTTTAATTATTCGACCTACAAAGCTGAAACAGGAACATGAATTTTCTTAAACACATAGTCACAACATCAAGGCAAAAAGATAGGCTCAAGAAAACTGTAGTTGATTTTAACAACTTTATTAAAAAATGTATATAGTTACCTTTGTTTATAAGAGTTCACTAACAGTCGTTTATTGATTTCAGCAAAAGTTGCAGCAGATAAAGTACAATATAACAGTACAAAGATTGTCATTTCCCCTACAACAACTTACATTTTCAACTAAAGATTATGTTTTAAAAAAGAAGGCGTCTACTTCGTAAAAGAAATTTGCCATGATTATATAATTATCAAAATATTTACACAAAGCAATATCTAGAACCTATACCCAAAGAATAAACTGATATCAGTTGATCAAAGCAATATCTAGAACCTATACCCAAAGAATAAACTGATATCAGTTGATAAAGGAGGAAGAACGTGAGCGAAACAAGAAAACATGTCGGCAGACTTCCCAGATTTTTTGTAGGTACTTTACAGTTTCACAGAAAAGTTATAAGATTATACTTTGGCTATGAATAATGTTATCGTTTCTACAGTACATCAGAGAATTGTAACGCCACACAGTAGATATCTGGCAGCCCAGTAAAGTTTTATAATATCAAACATGTCTGTACCTTAAGTTAAAGCTACAAAAATGGCCAGTGAGAAAATTGCTATACAAAGATTGGAAATGGGGCAGGCCTGCTCTAGTCTTGGAGATTCCTGTGTTGTTTCTTTAAGAGGCCAGCGTTGTGTCCCACGTGCTGCCACACCTGAGGGGTCCCAACCATGGTCCAAGAACCAGGTATGCACAGAGATGACACGAAGGGCTCCGTGATTCCGACATGACAAAATCAAGTATCAAAGTTTGACAAAAAAAAAAGGAGCATGTGATTACCACTGAAAGAAACACTGTGCTGCAGTATTTCTGTTTTTATTTACACAACTGTACAAACTCCCGCTGAATAACACGAGCTTCAGCAGCAGTGTGCCACAGACCTGACCAACCTTGTTAGGCTTGTCTGGTGAACACACAACAAAACCTTGTTAGGCTTGTCTGGTGAACACACAACAACCAACCTTGTTAGGCTTGTCTGGTGAACACACAACAACCAACCTTGTTAGGCTTGTCTGGTGAACACACAACAACCTAAAATGTAGCAAGCCCCTTCTCTAGGCCGCCATCAACCAAGAAAAAACAATAGATATGTACATCAACAAGTCTTACTCATCTTTATGGTAACTTGAAAACTGCATAGCATAATAAGAAACATTACATAAAACTTACATACATCTCTGTTCTCACAAAAAACATTGTGATTACTGAGGGAACTTTTTTTCAAAAACTAAAAAAAGTCTATAGCATTCTGTGACAACTACAGTTATGTGCCCAGTGAAGTGCAGTATCTACAACATGTGTAGCACATGTACTGAGATTCACCGCCAGAGAAACAACGGCAAGCCAGAGGGCAGGGCAGTGAGTAGCAGGCTGGGACGTGAGAACAAACTAGCACCGAGACACGGGATGATCATCAGATAGCCGGGTAAGCCCCACACACAAAGAAATCAAACAGTTCAAGAGAAGAGATCGCTGCTCTTAAGTCTGTACACTTAGCTGCCAACTTTTGAGAAAATAAATACACATCTTTAGCGCCATTAGTCACTGCAAACCTAGTCGAATGCCGAGATTATTAGATTCAGCTAGTAATATTAATAATTACTTACTTAAAAACAAGCTTAACCATGTCAAGGGCTAGTGTTATTCAATAATTGCAAGGTTTTTTGTTGTTGCTTTTTTTGGGCTGAATTTCATTTCACCAAGTCAGCAAAATCCGGACTTTGCTTGGCGAATTAAATCTACCGGTAACAGTTGGCTAAAGAGCTCTGGTTTTTCAATTGATTTTTAAGTTTTTTTAGCATGCTGAAAGCAATTTGAGCTAACACCATTGTCATGGAATAAATCAACCAGTAGGGGACAAAATCTTTAAAAAATTGCCCAGGCGTCGGTTTCGAACAAGGCCCTTATTGAGAACCCGAAGCTCTGCCACTTGAGCCAGTTCGCCCCTCAAGGTCAACTATCTTGATCCCATTGTATACAACAGAATTAGATCTAGACCTATAACATCGGACATCGACTAGATTTAGAAACTACAGTTCCATTCTGGATCTAGCCATTGTACCTAGCAATACAAAAAATGAATTTGTTTGTGTAATCTTGCGAGAGTAAGAACTATGAGGGGGCTGGCGCTTGACACCATAAAATGATTTAAAGTCTAAATCAGTTTAACGGGTTGCCTAAAATTGGATTCTTGGAAACAAACTCTCTGCCTGGCATCAGTAAGCTAAGCCAGGGGATTTACGAATGGACAGATTGACGGCAACAGAAGCGCAATTGTCTGCGATTATAGTACATAATTAAGTATTACACTATCTACCGCATGTACCGAAAAGAGCCGCGAGTGAACGATCAATTTACAAGTTGATTCGAGGCTCGGCAGATCCCAGTGCTACGAAGGGCAAGCGGGACTTGGGGGCACAGTAAGCGGCCGGGCTAACCGAGCGTTATTGGTGAAATGATACCAAGCAATGAGCAATCGACGGGACACCCAGTTTGTAGCTGGATGATGGACGTTCTCAGGTAGTCAGACGTGCTAATTACGTATTATACCGTAAAACATACTGCTAGGCAGCTATCTACACGTCTGCAAGACATGAGAGCAAGTTCTCACTTCAAAACTGAATGTATTGGCCTTACAGTTAACACATAGACGCATAGACACATATAACTAAGCCAGAATGCTCTCTTTCACAAAATTTAAGAAAGAGAAGAAAAAAAAATGGACAGTTTGAAGCTAGGGTAGGATCTTTTTTTATCTGACCCTTGGATTGAGCAGGGTAGCTTCCCTTGCTACACATTTGCCTCCACTGCCTGATGGCTAATGATTACGGCTCCAATGTTCAGAGCAACAAAATAACATGGTAGGTTTATATACAAAAAATATCCTGTGCATCTTTTTGTATCAACAGATTTTCATTTCTGTACAAGAAATACAATGGGCCCTTTCTTTCAAACCTCGGGTGAGCCGCGGAAATGAGCAAATAAGAACCATATAACAAATGTAACAAAAAACGAGATACTGTGATAAAAACATAACATTCTTTACTAAAGAACACAAAAAACATTACTTTAAATTTTTTTAAAGTCTCATTCTAGTTTTACCCCCAGCAATTTTACATCTCTGGACCATATTCCATGACATTGTCTCTCTGTTTTATTTCTTCAATACCTTGCAATTCTCTCTGTTTTATTTCTTGCAATACCTTGTAATTCAACCTAAACCATGCTATTCAAGCATACAATTTTGATTTGTAAAAAAAAATCAATGAAGATTTGGCAAATGAAAACTAAACATATTTTTCTTTCTAAAATCTCTCAAAACAATTCAATAGTTTACACAACTATAATGTGTAATTAATTATAACAAACATTGAAGGGGAGGTAACAGGATTGGTCCAGTCGTCCTTGTGGCGCTCCAGTGTCCAGACAGCCGGTCAGTCGGTGATCTCTGACCTTGCAGTCCAGACAGCCGGTCAGTCGGTGATCTCTGACCTTGCAGTCCAGACAGGAGATGGGAGCCGCGCCGCCTAAGACGAGAGCATGGTGGTCATGTCGACGTCGAACAGGTCGCAGGCGCCCTCCGTGTCGTCCAGGTTGAAGTAGTAGTCGCGGCCGCTCGGCGGGGGGCTCAGAGACAGCAGGGGGGCCAGGGCTGGGGGCGGGGCGAAGATTCGGGTCAGTTCACTTACACTTACACTGAGCAGTTTTCAAACAGTGGGAAATGTGGCTTCGGGTCAGTTCACTTACACTTACACTGAGCAGTTTTCAAACAGTGGGAAATGTGGCTTCGGGTCAGTTCACTTACACTTACACTGAGCAGTTTTCAAACAGTGGGAAATGTGGCTTCGGGTCAGTTCACTTACACTTACACTGAGCAGTTTTCAAACAGTGGGAAATGTGGCTTCGGGTCAGTTCACTTACACTTACACTGAGCAGTTTTCAAACAGTGGGAAATGTGGCTTCGGGTCAGTTCACTTACACTTACACTGAGCAGTTTTCAAACAGTGGGAAATAGGGCTTTCAAAACATTGTCTAAATTCATTAACACAGGAAGAAAAGGCAGTTTAAGTGTCAGATTATTTAGTGTGCAGAGAAAGACATAAATGATAATCTATGGACATGCGTTGTTATCAAATTCTCTATGGAAAGTTTCTGGGATGGTCAACTGTTAACCATAGTACAAGCAGAATGTTTTAGAGCTATAGTTTAACCCTTATTATATGCCATGGGGTTATTTCAGTTAAAGTACTTACAAAGGGAATTATTTCTCTGTAAACTTGTTTGTATTGCTCACAGCATGTCGGCCCACACAGATCCCAGGATACTGCTCAGCAGTGGTTAGACACAGTTGGCCCACACAGATCCCAGGATACTGCTCAGCAGTGGTTAGACACAGATCAAAACACGGACAAATCACAGCACTGGCCAGCTTATGAAAGCACTGGTGACAACGTGCCCTGCTTACAGCACTGGCCAGCTTATGAAAGCACTGGTGACAACGTGCCCTGCTTACAGCACTGGCCAGCTTATGAAAGCACTGGTGACAAAGTGCCCTGCTTACAGCACTGGCCAGCTTATGAAAGCACTGGTGACAAAGTGCCCTGCTTACAGCACTGGCCAGCTTATGAAAGCACTGGTGACAAAGTGCCTTGCTTACAGCACTGGCCAGCTTATGAAAGCACTGGTGACAAAGTGCCCTGCTTACAGCACTGGCCAGCTTATGAAAGCACTGGTGACAAAGTGCCTTGCTTACAGCACTGGCCAGCTTATGAAAGCACTGGTGACAACGTGCCTTGCTTACAGCACTGGCCAGCTTATGAAAGCACTGGTGACAACGTGCCCTGCTTATCTGACTATTACAATGATTTAATCTTTGTTCAGAGAAAGTGGGAGATCGCTAGACCAGACATATAGGAAGAGGCCACACACGTCATACCAACACCCGTGAGAAGACTAGGGGAAAACTGCAATGGCTGGAGCAGGGGCGGAACCTCTTCAACCTTCCAATTGGAAGCCCCGAGCCCTACCACTGAACTGCCGACTCCCTCCTTTCCCCCTACAGCGTGTAACAGTTTAAATAGTATTCACGACATTAACACACAAAAAAAGAGAGGAGAGAGCAATTGTTACGCTAACTAGCAAATAAAGCAATGCTTAAAACCGGGATGACTTACAGTCCGCGGCCATGAGCTGGTCAAAGTCCAGGATCTCCCCTCCGATATCTGGCAGGTGGAAGATCAGAGGATGGCACAAAGCATATTTAGTTCATCTTCAACATAAACTAACTGTACACTGTCCCTGGCTTATTTATAATATTATTCATGAAGCATATTTAGTTCATCTTCAACATAAACTAACTGTACACTGTCCCTTGCTTATTTATAATATTATTCATGAAGCATTTTTAGTTCATCTTCAACATAAACTAACTGTACACTGTTCGTGGCTTATTTATAATATTATTCATGAAGCATATTTAGTTCATCTTCAACATAAATTAACTGTACACTGTCCCTTGCTTATTTATAATATTATTCATGAAGCATTTTTAGTTCATCTTCGACATAAACTAACTGTACACTGTCCCTTGCTTATTTATAATATTATTCATGAAGCATATTTAGTTCATCTTCAACATAAATAAACTGTACACTGTTCGTGGCTTATTTATAATATTATTCATGAAGCATTTTTAGCCTTTGCTATTCCATGACGGATATTATACAGAGTCAGACCCACTAAATTGGGAAACGTGGAATCGAGAAAGATGCCAGGAAACATAATTTTTTTCTAAATAAAGTCATTGTGAAATCTGAAAAAAAAATGGAGCTGTTAAGGACTGGTTGTTTGCTCTAAGTACTTGAGAAACGCGCATCTCTCACAACATATGGTGGATTTCACAAAATTGGTACACTGAGGTGGTGCTAACTTTCAAGTTGTATTTGAGATAATATGTTGATACATTCTTTTATTGTTTTATATACATGTATTGTTTGTGTATTAAAGGAGCTAGAAAAGCAACCAAATATGAGCTTTAAAGTATTTCTCTTTTTTTTTTTCAATTTTCAATGTATTGCTCTTGTCGATAAACGGATGAACCAAATATCCCATTTTTATATACCTTATTGTTGTTGACAAATATAAGGCCTGAATTGGACACTTTTTCCTTATTCGAATATTCTGCATTAAAAGCAAGTATTAGGCTTTGAATAAATGCCTAACTTCAGTTCCTTTAGTGAATCATGGAAAATCTAAGAGCACGTGTGCATCCGATCTTCTACTCTAGGTCTAGGCTTCTATTTTAAGGAACACTGTCCCTTGCTTATTTATAATATTATTCATGAAGCATTTTTAGTTCATCTTCAACATAAATTAACTGTACACTGTCCCTTGCTTATTTATAATATTATTCATGAAGCATATTTAGTTCATCTTCAACATAAACTAACTGTACACTGTCCCTTGCTTATTTATAATATTATTCATGAAGCATATTTAGTTCATCTTCAACATAAATTAACTGTACACTGTCCCTTGCTTATTTATAATATTATTCATGAAGCATATTTAGTTCATCTTCAACATAAATAACTGTACACTGTTCGTGGCTTATTTATAATATTATTCATGAAGCATATTTAGTTCATCTTCAACATAAACTAACTGTACACTGTTCGTGGCTTATTTATAATATTATTCATGAAGCATTTTTAGCCTTTGCTATTCCATGACGGATATCATACAGAGTCAGACCCGCTAAATTGGGAAACGTGGAATCGAGAAAGATGCCAGGAAACATAATTTTTTTCTAAATAAAGTCATTGTGAAATCTGAAAAAAAAATGGAGCTGTTAAGGACTGGTTGTTTGCTCTGAGTACTGGAGAAACACGCATCTCTCACAACATATGGTGGATTTCACAAAATTGGTACACTGAGTTGGTGCTAACTTTCAAGTTGTATTTGAGATAATATGTTGATACATTCTTTTATTGTTTTATATACATGTATTGTTTGTGTATTAAAGGAGCTAGAAAAGCAACCAAATATGAGCTTTAAAGTAATTCTCTATTTTTGTTTCAATTTTCAATGTATTGCTCTTGTCGATAAACGGATGAACCAAATATCCCATTTTTATATACCTTATTGTTGTTGACAAATATAAGGCCTGAATTGGACAGTTTTTCCTTATTCGAATATTCTGCATTAAAAGCAAGTATTAGGCTTTGAATAAATGCCTAACTTCAGTTCCTTTAGTGAATCATGGAAAATCTAAGAGCACGTGTGCATCCGATCTTCTACTCTAGGTCTAGGCTTCTATTTTAAGGAAGGACACCAAAGATGCTCTTCTCGTTTAAAAACAAGAAAGGCCTATATAAATAGAATGCGCAGAGGTCCAGAATTCGGGGTTTTGCACTGAAGACAAAGAATTTAACGAGATTTTACATTCCGAGGGGGTGTGCTTCCAGCTAAAACGACAATCAGAACCGGTTTTCCGGACTTTCATTTTCGCTATTCTGTGACTTTGTGCCCAGGAACAAGCATAAAATACAACCGTTCTGTATCAAAATTCCTTGTAAACGTCGGAGCTCTTTTTGTTTTGCGGTATTTAGAGTGCCATAAGTAATTTTAAACCTGTGCATCATATCGACAATGTTAACAACAATGTGAACGACAGAGGCCTTTGATCTACGGGCCGATCAAGTTTCTTTTTTATGAACATCTTAATTGCAACTAACTTGAAGAAACATAAAATTGTGCGCATATTATAACTGAATGAATTTTAAAAAAAAAACTTTTAATGAAAAAAATATATATACATGATTAGCTGACATTAACAAAATAGAAAACAAAAGTGTTGAGGTCACTTACATTTCAGGGGAGTTAATTAATTTTGAAGGGTCAAGGGAAATAACTTAACGTTTGAATATATCTCTTTTTACGCATTAGTTTTAAGGTCTTTAACAATGTTTTAATCTTGCAAATGTATTTATTAATTTAAAGAAGCCTCAAATCTTGAAATTGAAATAATTATTAGAACAAATTTATTCGATGTTTTTTTTTTTTAAAGTAACTCATTTTAATCATATGCAACACCTCTTCACTTACCTTCATCAATTCAAATTTTTCGTAAAGTAAAAATGTGTAGCTAAAACTAAGTACAGTGAAAGAACCAGCTTTTAAATACCTTTAATTTGATGTATAATGTAACTATATTGCTGAACATTTTTCCCTATCCAAAATTGGGATATTTCTGGGTTCATTTTTTAAAATCTGCCTTATGAATAAATTGGCCTCTGTGATTTCAAGGCCTTCAGTGACACTCAGCAGTAGCTCTTTGAGACTCCGATGAGAAAGCTTGTAACAGAGTCTGCCTGCACGCAGGTCTGTTGGTGGGGCGTGTGCTTGTAACAGAGTCTGCCTGCACGCAGGTCTGTTGGTGGGGCGTGTGCTTGTAACAGAGTCTGCCTGCACGCAGGTCTGTTGGTGGGGCGTGTGCTTGTAACAGAGTCTGCCTGCACGCAGGTCTGTTGGTGGGGCGTGTGCTTGTAACAGAGTCTGCCTGCACGCAGGTCTGTTGGTGGGGCGTGTGCTTGTAACAGAGTCTGCCTGCACGCAGGTCTGTTGGTGGGGCGTGTGCTTGTAACAGAGTCTGCCTGCACGCAGGTCTATTGATGGGGCGTGTGCTTGTAACCGCGGGTAATCTTTCAGTCGCCTGAAACCCCTTCTCTCTTCATGTCTCAAAACCTGGTTTGTCTCTAGACAGGCCAAGTCATTGATAATCTTTCATTTCATTTCACTCACACATTCCATCTCTCTTTCTTTCACTGACTGTCTTTCTCTCTGTCTCTGTCTTCAGGTAATTAAATTTGAAAATGCGACAGTGTTGGAAATCTTTTCATTAATCTGTATAAATATGTTTTAACAGGAGTCTTTCCATCTTTAGCAAGCATTAGAATTGTTTGACTTACAGCAAAGGCATAGTTAGTGTGGACTTTCAAAAGCCTGACATGGAATCCGAGAACAGACCTTTACATCAGGTCTAAACTTAACCATAAGTTGTCACAAACTGAAAAACTGGTAGAGAAATGTTGGACGTACCCATGTCGTGTTTTGAGTCAAAGAGCATGTCGGAGCTGAATATGTCCATGCCGGTCTCTGCGGCAGCAGCAGCAGGAGGAGGATTCCACGCAGACGTCGATGCTGGACGGGGGAGACACAACAGTTGCGATTGGTCACGGTCATTACTTACATAGCTGACAACTTCTGACAACGCAAATGTATATTCTTAGCACTATTGACTTAAACACAAGCTTACCATAAATTTAAAAACTGCACCATGTATATAAACACAAGCTTACCATAAATTTAAAAACTGCACCATGGACTAGTGTTATTTTATTTGGTTCTTTCGGGCATTTAACACTGCCTTTAACAAACCTCAAAACCTCAACCGGAGTAGATTCTAACTATGTAACATTTTTGTCGGACTGGGATAAGAATTTATGAAGGAGATACAATAACAAAAAATGATAGAGTAAAAACAAAATCTCCCAACGTAGCGTCCAGATTAAGTAATTTTTATCCTTACAAGTATTGTTGCCCTTTATTTCGCGTGTCAAATCGGATGACAGGGAGTTTTCAAATGGATAACTATCAAAGGAAAAATTCCGCCATTTGCGGACTTAGAAGGAAAGAAGGAAAAGTAAGAATATGGAGGAAAATGCGAAAAAAGAAATGGCAAGGTCAAAACTGCCCATTTCTACGGATCCGCAGAAGATTATGTTCACTGATACCTATGTGCATCAGACTCAACTATTGGAAGCATCCAGTGATAAATGTCTAAAGTTGCAACATTGAAAGCGAGTAGTAGACTCAGGCTGGCTGAGCATGGCATCTGAAGCTTATGATCAACCTATGTGCATCAGACTCAACTATTGGAAGCATCCAGTGAGAGATGTCTAAAGTGATGAAATCAAAACCAGCAGCAACATTGAAAGCGAGTAGTAGACTCAGGCTGGCTGAGCATGGCGTCTGAAGATTATGATCAATCTATGTGCATCAGACTCAAACTATTGGAAGTGAATGGTAGACTCACTCTGGCTAAGCATGGCATCTGAAGCTTATGATCAACCTATGTGCATCAGACTCAACTATTGGAAGCATCCAGCGATAGATGTCTAAAGTTGAAAGCGAGTAGTAGACTCACGCTGGCTGAGCATGGCGTCTGAAGCTTATGATCAACCTATGTGCATCAGACTCAACTATTGGAAGCACCCAGCGATAAATGTCTAAAGTTGAAAGGGAGTAGTAGACTCAGGCTGGCTGAGCATGGCGTCTGAAGCTTATGATCAACCTATGTGCATCAGACTCAACTATTGGAAGCACCCAGCGATAGATGTCTAAAGTTGAAAGGGAGTAGTAGACTCACGCTGGCTGAGCATGGCGTCTGAAGCTTATGATCAACCTATGTGCATCAGACTCAACTATTGGAAGCACCCAGCGATAGATGTCTAAAGTTGAAAGCGAGTAGTAGACTCACGCTGGCTGAGCATGGCGTCTGAAGCTTATGATCAACCTATGTGCATCAGACTCAACTATTGGAAGCACCCAGCGATAGATGTCTAAAGTTGAAAGCGAGTAGTAGACTCACGCTGGCTGAGCATGGCGTCTGAAGCTTATGATCAACCTATGTGCATCAGACTCAACTATTGGAAGCACCCAGCGATAGATGTCTAAAGTTGAAAGCGAGTAGTAGACTCAGGCTGGCTGAGCATGGCGTCTGAAGCTTATGATCAATCTATGTGCATCAGACTCAACTATTGGAAGCACCCAGCGATAGATGTCTAAAGTTGAAAGCGAGTAGTAGACTCACGCTGGCTGAGCATGGCGTCTGAAGCTTATGATCAACCTATGTGCATCAGACTCAACTATTGGAAGCA
>RQTK01000244.1:532475-544179 GCA_003991915.1 Elysia chlorotica
TGATTTCCTTTAGTCAACATGTGACACTCTACCAACCTGATTTCCTTTAGTCAACATATGACACTCTACCAACCTGATTTCCTTTAGTCAACATGTGACACTCTACTGATCTAATTTCCCATGTTGAACATGTGACACTCTACCAACATGATTTCCTTTAGTCAACATGTGACACTCTATCGATCTAATTTCCCATGTTGAACATATGACACTCTACCCACCTGATTTCCTTTAGTCAACATGTGACACTCTATCGATCTAATTTCCCATGTTGAATATGTGACAATATACCAACCTGATTTTCTTTAGTCAACATGTGACACTCTATCGATCTAATTTCCCATGTTGAACATGTGACACTCTACCAACCTGATTTCCTTTAGTCAACATGTGACACTCTACCAACCTGATTTCCTCTAGTCAACATATGACACTCTACCAACCTGATTTCCTCTAGTCAACATGTGACACTCTACCAACCTGATTTCCTTTAGTCAACATGTGACACTCTACCAACCTGATTTCCTTTAGTCAACATGTGACACTCTACCAACCTGATTTCCTTTAGTCAACATGTGACACTCTACCGACCTGATTTCCTTTAGTCAACATGTGACACTCTACCCACTTGGTTTCCTCTTTCAACATGTGACACTCTACTGACCTTTCCCCTGGAGGGGGCCAAAGATGAGCCTTTCTCTGGCTGACGAGGGCCAGGCGACGGGTCCCGGTTCTGTGAGGATTCTTCTGCGCCTCCAGTGGCACCCTCTGGCGGGACCTGCACCACGACAGGCTCAGAGTCGTCCGTGTCTTTGTTGACGAGGAGAACGTTGATCGGCCCGGCCTGGCTCTTCAGGTGGATCTGGTACAGGCGCTTGTAGCCGGGGCCCTGCGGACACACAGTGCAGTTGGTTTTGTAATGTCAAACGTCAGCAGCAGAGCTACATTGTAGAGAAACCCAAGACTAATATCCCACAATGTTACATGCTGTCACACAGGGGGGGGGGGTTGTACCTGGACTCTTGTCTCAGCCGATCACATTATACTGACACTGATCCAGCCAGTAGAAATCAGACAAAAGATTTTGTTTACCTAATGTGGGTTTCGAACCAGAAACCTCCTGATTGGACGACCAGCGCTCTATCACTTGCGCCTGGTTGCCCTCCCTTGGCAGATGTAGACCAAGCACAAAACGGTTGGGTGACATGAAAGACTGACAGGCAGAAGCTTTCAACCTGTTCAGGGAAACAGAGCAGGAAGTGCTTGCCATTCTATGTCCACCTCCAGACAACCAAATCATGTTTTAAGTTGTAGATTATTGAAATAGAGTGGAGCCTCAGAGGCCTATGAAAAGTCATGTTCCATTCAATATTAATGTGATTTGGTGCCAGCACATCTGCAAGTCAATATTCTCTCTACAGAAAGCAATTTCACTTAAAATGTCAAACCGTCAGTAACATGAACTTGTAGCTATAACAGTTAACTAGATACGCCTGGCGTTCACTCACTGTCTCTGGGATGGGCACCTCGAGCTGAGTGCCTGACGGCGCCTGCACTGCCAGCAACGTGTCGCCATGGAAACAGTGACAGATGTCCTCGTGGGTCACAAACGCCAGTCTGAAATAGAAAAGTAGACAATTAAAAATTGATATTTTCTTGCACACTGATGAGAAAAAAGTTTATATAACACAGCAGTTAAGGCTACGGTTCAAATAATCGGTCGTAAAAGAGGGTTTATTTCATGGCTGACTAAACCTTCTGTACACCGCTTTTTTATTTACAAAATCACATTTAACATCTTTCAATATGAATTTTTTTTAAAGGAAAAATGCTTAATTTATGACAAAGTAGCACCGCTGTTCTATAAAGCACATGCCGCACGTGCCACAGACCTGGTGTTGGTGACCTCGTCGGTCACGTTCTTGATGCTCTGCTGCACCCACTGCTTGTGCTTGTCGAGCTCCTGCTCTATAAAAACACACGACGCAAAGAATAACCAAACTACACGTGCCACAGACCTGGTGTTGGTGACCTCGTCGGTCACGTTCTTGATGCTCTGCTGCACCCACTGCTTGTGCTTGTCGAGCTCCTGCTCTATAAAAACACATGACAAAGAATAACCAAACTACACGTGCCACAGACCTGGTGTTGGTGACCTCGTCGGTCACGTTCTTGATGCTCTGCTGCACCCACTGCTTGTGCTTGTCGAGCTCCTGCTCTATAAAAACACATGACATAAAGAATAACCAAACTACACGTGCCACAGACCTGGTGTTGGTGACCTCGTCGGTCACGTTCTTGATGCTCTGCTGCACCCACTGCTTGTGCTTGTCGAGCTCCTGCTCTCCGCTGCCGCAGCTCTGCCAGGTCGTCCTTCAGCCCAGACAGCCGTTCAGAGATGTCTCTCGAGTTGCTGCCGGGACCCGAACCCCTGACACACGCGGTGAGAGGCAAGTGGATTAGTCATGTGTATACGCGGTGAGAGGCAAGTCTATTAGTCATGTGTATACGCTTTAGCCAAGATAGATTCACTTTAATTCATTCACAACGAAAAACTCAGGTAGGGCATACCAGCAACAACAGTGATAGATGATCTCAGGTGAACACAAAAGCTGATCTCAATTCTAAAGTTTCGAGGCGTTTCTTTGTAAGAGAAGCTCTATCCCACTATAATACTAGCGGTTCCCAAAGGAGGATCTTTTCCTGTGACAGTAAACATTTATTTTATAGCAAAAAAAGTGAGAACAGGAAGTTCTAAACGCTTAACTCGACACCAACAGCAAGAGAATAAACAAAGACCTATCTCCAACTGTGGACTACTCACTTCCACTGAATGCTGTTCTTGGATTTCTTCTCGATGAGCCCGATGCCCTCCAGGACGTTGGTGATGTCGTAGATCCGGCGTTTCTGTCGCACGGCCAGCTGCTCCGCCGCCTGAGGGGGAGGGGGGAGGGGAGGTAAGTCAGTCATAAACATCAAGGTATAGCGGGAGGCGAGTGTCTGACAAAATCTAGAGTGAATGAAAAACTGCGTCCTGTAGACTTACACCAGCCTGGTGCTGCATCTTAATCTCATTCTCAGTGTTTCCATCAGTTGGACAGTAGTTCTCTTCAGTTCCTGACAAGACAGGAGTGTAGGGCTTTCAGGCATTAACCCCGTTGATCAAATCCCACTCTTCAGTTCCTGACAAGACAGGAGCGTAGGGCTTTCAGGCATTAACCCCGTTGATCAAATCCCACTCTAGTCTCAAGCTTGTGAGGAGAGCCTGTGACCTCAGGGGCTACTCCTGCCATTGCATGCACCCCTGTACGCATTACGCCTTGAAACGATCGTGCTAAGATACAAGAGAACCAGCAACGTTCTGGTAACATGACCCGACCTGAAGGACTATCCGCCTTATGTTCACCCTGAGGTTCAAGTGAGGCTGGTTTGGTTTTTATGTTGGTTTATTCATTAGGAGCTACATCATGGATGGGTCCCACAACTCGTATCTGACTATTTCTGGACATATACAATTTGTTGTGGCACAGTATCAGCACCGAGATAACAGGGGTGATGTTGAAGTCTGACACACAGTACACATACATGTATATACCCGAACCCAACCAGTAGGGGAGGACATCCTGCAAATAATTATCCTCGATATAGTTATCAAACTGGCCCCTCCAGTGCCCCCCCCCCCCAACTTGAGCCTCCCCAAACAGCAGCTAAGCATCCGTGTGGGTACACATTGATCCTGACTAAACAAACACTGATCAGTAAACGGCAGACATCGAGATGAGGTTATGGATGCCATGACACCTACATGGTTTTTCCTACAGTCGAGAGTCCTTGGCAAGCAGCAAACATGTACACCCCCCCCCCCCTCCCCAAACTCATAAAAAAAACACAAGAAAACAAAACAAAACACTTGACACTCTGCAGAGTTGCTGAACCAGTGTGGCTGGAGGGAGCAGGGGAGCCATGAGCTGTAGTGTATCTATAGACAAAGATTAGTTCACAAAAATATTGAATACCCCCCCCCCCACACACACACACACAAAGAGAAGAGCAGTTATGTGACCAGTGGCAGCTCAGCCGTGAACATTGGATGACAACTGGCGAGTTGGGACTAGATCTAGGTCTAGCCTGAGATCCACCCTGCAGGCGGCAGCCAGTGGCGAGTGAGCGGAGCTCTAGCCCAGACAAGGCACACTGAGGAAATACCGGCCCACAACTTACACTGTTACAGACACACCGTCCTGGCATCTCGACTGAATCTGTCATTATTTTTGCTGAGTGCGGCCCTCTTTACACCCTCGTCTCAGATTGGACAATGAATACATGATAAACGTTAGAGAGAGGGGGGGAGAGAGAGGGAGAGAGAGAGGGAGAGAGAGAGAGGGAGAGAGAGAGAGAGAGAGAGAGAGAGAGAAAGGTGGCCATTCCCCCAGAGGTAAAAGAAAAAGAGAGAGAGAAGAAGATGACTCCAAGCGGTGACACCGAACACTGCTACAAGTGCTAGTGCTGCGCTAAAATACTGGCACCCCCCCCCCCACACACACACACATACACACACCCACACACTCACTCTCACTGCCCGGCCAAGCTGGGCCTGAGCTGAGCTAATTCAACCCCCAGAGATCTCAGAGATCTATACAAACTTGGGCAAGTCCAGCTAACCGGTTCAACCCGTGCTAGAACAAAGTGCGCATTCTCGCGGAACCTTATCCACTGTACAACAACACTTGTCAAGATCCATGCGCCATGCGGCAAAACTGCTCGGTTCTAAAGCTCACCATCCTGCAGTTCCACAAGATAATGCAGCCGTCACCTGATTCATATCAGAGAAAACTATAAAACGGAGGGGACAGCAGCGATATCAGCAAGTGAAGAAGAGAGGATGGAGAGAACGCCTGGCTAGGGCAGACTGACCTCCATGAGGATACGGTGGAGAATGCCTGGATGGAGAGAGAGAGAGAGAGAGAGAGAGAGAGAGAGAGAAAGGGAGAGAGAGAGTGCAGCCGTCACCTGATTCATATCAGAGAAAACTATAAAACGGAGGGGAACAGCAGAGATATCAGCAAGGGAAGAAGAGAGGATGGAGAGAACGCCTGGCTAGGGCAGACTGACCTCCATGAGGATTCAGTGGAGATTGCCTGGACTCAGCTGTAACACTTGCCACGGGGGGTCATCTAGTGCCTATGTCAGTATGTGCAAAAAGACGCCACAGACTAGAGTGGATGTTCAACAACAGAATCACCAGTGTACCATGTCAACAACTGCTTTGTAGTTTTCTCTTCTGGAGCCCGAAAGCATCAATCCCACGTATCATTTGATTTTCTCTCTTAAAATATGTAGCCAGTAGGTAATAGGAAAAATAATAGATCTCCCCCTCCCTTTCTTTCTCTGTCTCTCTTTACCTCACTTTCTAATAATAATAATAATAATAATAATAATAATAATAATAATAATAATAATAATAATAATAATAATACCGGTAATAATAATAATATACTTCATTTATATAGCGCAATTCCATGAACTATCATCCTCAATGCTCTTTACAGTTTCCATTATCACAATAAATACAAAAGAAAAACAACCATAAAACAGTACAATATCACATTCATAAGCCACAAGGAATCGTTCGAGGTATTTACAAAAATCACGAATCTACCCGAGACTCACGGAGCCAATAGACACCTATAGCAGAGCCGACGTGTAGCTTACTTGTAGCGGGTAGAGCTCCAGTGACGTCATCCGCTTGGGATTCCCCTGACCTAGTTTCTCCCTACCCGTCAGCTCTACACGCTACCGGTAAATTTGGCCTGCGTGTAACGTGTAGGAGGCCCTCTACACGTCGACACTTTAAACGTGTTTTTAGCCACAATAAAGATTTGATTTTAAAAACCTAAAGTTATTTTTGCATTATTTTTTCAAATTCTAGTCCATTGAAAGAAGATTGGGCCCTGAAAGTTAGTTTGTTTCGATCGAAAAGTGGTTTCAAAATACATGCTTCTCAGCTGTCGGGTTTTCGTCTGGGTATGGATCTCTAGTATAGATCTAATGATTTTATTATCCTTTTTTTGTTTGTTTTTGACTGTTGCCGAGACCGTGTAACCGCATTAATATATAATAGGATCCTAGATCTAGATTTGATTATATATAGATCCACACTGTTTAAACTTAACATAAAAACAATAACAAAAGCTACAGGTCGACCTGTGGGTTACGCTGCTATAAGGCTTTTCAGCCAAGCGATGACTGGTAGCGCGAGCCTCGTTTTCCTACACGCTACCGGTACACGTCAGAGCTACAAGTACGGTTGCTATAACTCTCTAATTGATTCAATTGCCTAAGGGCGCGATTTCACCTCCCCCTCCTTTCAGTTACGGGGAAATCAGTAATTCCGATAAAATGGGAGTGAGCTCTGTATCCTCGGGCATCAGCTCCCGCCCCTTCTTGCTTTCCATATTATGATTTTTCCTTTTTTACCAGAGAAAGCATGCACTGCACAGAATGGTAATTTATCTATGCCGATTTATCTTTATTTATCTGTTCTACAGAATAATTTATAAAGGCGACGTAGATCTATTAACATACTTGTAGACGCAGGGCTCTAAAATTACTTGGCTGATTTCAAGTGAATTGCCCATTGTGGTCTTGAACTACAAACAAATGCTAGTTGGGAAGCCCAATAATCATTTCTCATATATACAAGACCTTTTCATCTGGCGGCACGTGAAAACTGGAAATGTCTTAGAGGAGACCCTGTGACATACACAGTCACGCCAGTCAGCATTCGGACACTGGTTCTTAACCTGCGGTATTGCTAGTAACAAGAACCAAACTCTCCTACAACTTCTAGATCTAGCCCCACGGGTGTCATACACTAAAAAGAGCCTGAAGTTTTTCTCAGAGAAGAAAAAAGCAAGTTGCGGGAAAAGACGTTCTCTTCCCAAAATCGGAATGTCGGAAAAGGCGACTTTGTGGGAACAAATCGGAATGATTCCTATTAAACCAGTGGCTATCGGCAAGGACAACCGCATTCATTATAGAAGTAGTAAAAATAAAGCAACGAGCCGGAAGTTCACCGAGACGGGGTCTGTGAGCGGGAGTGTTGGCGACCAAAAACCCGTGATCTGAAAGGCTTGCTGGGACTGAAAACCGGACAAAAATCCGAGACCGAAAAAAGTCTGATTTCCGACTGGAAAGGTGACATCCCTGGTGAGATGGCTACATTTATGTCAGTCGAACTTCATCATGTACTACATTATTTTGTTAGGCCAAGAGTTTTTTCCTTCGTTTTTCGGTATAATGGATTATTACTACATATAAAGAAACTACTTTTTCGCACCCCTTCCCTTTAACTAAAAAACTAAAATAAAAGATCGTCGTAAAATGACAGAATAAAAAAAAAAACATCTGGTGGTCAGCCGCAGTACAATTGTAGGGTTAAGTTAAAACTAACCAAGAATACCGTAGGTAACACACAGACTCTACTCTTTAGCCCAGAGGATATTTGAAATCTGATTGGTATCTTATAATTCTTTCATTACAATACAAACATCTCAATTATCCTCTATATTCTAAATGTATCGTGAACTCTATCTAGAGACTTGATCATGGTAAGTTAAATGTCTCATTTTCTATCAACATTTAGAAAGTGCAGATGTCAGGATTCTACAGTTTTAACTAGAAATGCTAAAATCGCATTCTGGATCTGTACAAATATCAAATTCTGATCTCAGTCTATTTGTAACTTGTAGCATCTATGAAGCCTAGAAATAAACCAAGCAGTTGGGATTAAAACTTTTTCTAAAAGATAAATGTGCATGCTCCGGGCTTTCCCTTTGCTATTTTTAGGTGATTGTGATTGTACGGCAATACAGGAGAACACTTTGATAAGCAAATAAATAGAAAGACTTGATCAAATTAGCAATAGAATGAAGTAGTGACTCTCTTAATACCATTAAATGTGCAAACCTAACCGTTTCAGTCACTCTACCGCTGCTTTGCGCTGTTGCCTATCTTTCCAACCCCGCTGCTTTACTGCCGGTGTCAGACTTCTTTTGTAGGCCACGTCCATTTATTCAGAAAAAAAGTCAGGGAACAAGTAGAACAGTAATTTTTAAAAAAGGTGTGACTTAAAGATTAGGGCATCTGCCAGAAACCCTCGAAAGGCCAGTTGTAAAGGTTCCAACCTGTCGCTTTTCCTTATCAGAGTCGAGTAGAGTTGGTTTGACGTCCAACATCAACACTATTATAGGCTATATTGTGGACGGACCCCAAGACCAACGTCTGACAATTATATGTGCTTCCACACATGAGACAGGGTGGGGATACCATGAGTCTTGACTCAGCCGATCACATTCATCTGACATCAACCCAACCAGTAAGGGCGAAATTGCCAGGGCTCAAACCGCAGACCTCCTGCTTCGGAAGCCGATGTTGTACCCCAAGACTGTCCTCTTGCTATGCTTGATCTGTCTGCAGCCTTTGACACAATAGATCATGATATTTTATTTTCGAGACTCCAAAATCTTTATGGAATCTCTGGAACAGCACTGAAATGGTTCAAATCATATTTTAGCAATCGATTTCAGGCTGTGAAAATAGGATCAGAACAGTCTGAATGGAGACATTTAAAGTACGGGGTACCTCAGGGGTCTGTGCTTGGTCCAGTTATTTTTACTCTTTACATCCAACCATTGTCAGTTATTTTAAACAAATTTAATATGTTTTATCACATGTATGCGGACGATACGCAGATCTATATTGGTTGCTGCTATAACAACTTACAAACAGCAATTAATAACATCCAAAATTGTATTAAGGAGGTAAAACAGTGGATGAACTCAAATATGCTAAAAATAAACGACGACAAAACGGAAATCATAATTTTTGGTCGGGGCTCTTTTTTGTCAAAACTCGGAAACGCAGTTGTTAATATTAATGGTACCCTCATCACTTCTTGTAACGTAGTAAAGAACCTTGGTGTTAAATTAGACAGCGAAATGTCAATGGTTCCACAAGTAAATAATCTTTGCAAAAGTATTTATTTTCAAATACGCAACATTTCTTCTGTACGACCTTTTTTAACAACGAGCGTTACAAAAACTCGACTATTGTAACAGCTTACTAGCAGGCCTTCCTGATAAAACTTTACATAAATTACAGATTGCCCAAAATAACGCTGCTAGGGTAATCTATCGGCGTAAAAAACGAGACCACGCCAAACCTATTTTATATGAGTTGCATTGGCTTCCCATTAAAGAGCGCATTAAGTACAAAATAGCCCTTACTTGTTTTAAATGTTTAAATGGCACAGGCCCTCAGTAAACTCACTGTTTATGTGCCAAATAGATCACTTAGATCCTCAGCAGACACAAAAGTTCTTGTTGTCCCTCGTAAGAAATATAAAATATTTGGGGAACGTTCATTTTCTTGCATAGGTCAAACATTTGGAATAATTTACCAACCCATATACGTAATCTTGAAGATGAACAAACTTTTAAACAAAAACTTAAGTATCATCTTTTTTTAAACACCTACTTAAATACATAGAACGCAATTAATTTTAGTTTTCAATTAAATAATTTTTATTTTATATATAACTACTACAATATACACTTTATACACATATTTTTTAAAAATTAGATATAAATTTACTAAGCTTAAATCTTATACATAACAAACCTATGCTTTCATCTTACAATTGTTAAGGTTAAATTTAGATTTCGTTGATATATTCTATTTATAAAAATGTCTTCGACAAAACTTAATTTACATCTTTAATCAACATGTGTAAGTGAACATTTATGTGTGTGTATGTTGTATATATGAATGTGTATGTATATATATATATGTATGTGTGTGTATGTATAATTATGTATGTATATATATATGTATATGTGTGTGTATATAAATATGTGTATGTATATATATACACACTCATAAATAATTATATATACACTCATAAATAATTATATATACACTCATAAATAATTATATATACACTCATAATTAATTATAGCGGCCAGTGTTTCTGTCAAAATTTTACTACATAATATTAATAACTAAGCATCATTTTTTAATGCAGGAACAGATAATATATTTGCTGTTTATCGCATCACTTGATATTATAAAAAATATTTCTTGAGACCTAGTAAACATTAAACTAGGATATTTATATTTCTAGTTTTACTCTCTTCCTCAGCCCAACCAAAAAAGGTCCAAATAATAATTTTATTGGGAGAAAAACACATTAAAAGCAATTCTACAGAAATTTGGACAAAAACACAGTATAACAGAGTGATATTGTACACGCATTATTATGGTGCATAGCCAATCCTGGAGATCTGTCTTACAGAAGCAGCATGTGTATACCTAAACTGTAAAACACAAGTCTCCTTTTGCTAAAATTTAGTGCTACAGCTTTGAAAATTCGCTTATAAATTTTAATAGACCTACAGTTTAATAAAAAAATCTAGGCCTAAACAGACCTACATCCATCTTTTAAATAGGAATTAATAGGCCTATCAAGGTCCTAATATTAAAAAAGGTTTTGCAGAGGCTTTTAATTATTTTTTTAAGCTTTTGACTTACCACTTTCAGATCTAGAACGCCATCTTTAGCTTCTTGAAGTAAAGTCACAAATTTGGTTGTCAATAAGCCAAGGCTTTTTTCATGCCTGCTGCTACTAATCCCACCATCGTTGATCTCGGAGACCGACAGATTCTTCGCTACCTTGACAATTTCCAAACTTCGAATTGAGGACTGCATACTGAATCTTTAAAAGTGGATTGCTCAAAAAGTCAAAGTCCCTTTGTATAATCAAGTCCAATCTCTTCAGACCTGTAGCACGACCTTGAAGTGCAAATCTATCTCGATCTAGATCGTATCTGTACCTGTAAGCCCAGACTTCAAGATTAAATCGAGGCCTGTGTGTGTAATTACTCATACAGGGGACAAAAATATCTAGAATCTAGATCTTGACCTAGATCTATATTTAGCCTACTATACTAGTAATAATAACTTATTCCAACAATCAAAGCCATTTGAAGCGTCACAATCCCAAGCCATATACTGGCTGTATATGAATCCCTGACACAATGCAGAAGTGATGATCTTGAAGATATTGATTCCTTGATCAAGGTAAAATATCAGTCACAGTCTGGGATTATCCAGAGAAATTGGAAATACCGGTTACAGGCTAGATCTATAATGAGCTGCTTCACACCATTGTGAGGAAGACACAGTGTTACGATATCTTTAGCTGATTTAATATTCAGTATCGCTGAGTTTCTAAAACCGTTAACACGTAATGCAATATGTTATTTCTGAATCTCTTTGTATAGATCTAGTCTACTTCACGAAAATCCATAGCATTGTAGATCAAAATCTTCGTGATAATGTAGAGTACTCAGTCCACTTCATGTCTCAATGTTTTGAAGAATTTTACAAGGAATTATGGGATTCTTATACCTAGTTTCGATTTCACACGTTCTTCCGGATTCGGTTCTCGTTACTGCCAGTTTGGATTTGTAGTATGTGTAAACGGATTTCACCTAGAAAGTAGTATGCCCTTGTTCTCATCATCATCATCATCATCATCATCATCATCATCATCATCATCATCATCATCATTCATCATCACCATCATCATCATTATAATCATCATCATCATCATCATCATCATCATCATCATCATCATCATCAT
>RQTK01000244.1:544358-575906 GCA_003991915.1 Elysia chlorotica
ATCAGCTAAAGATATCGTAACACTGTGTCTTCCTCACAATGGTGTGAAGCAGCTCATTATAGATCTAGCCTGTAACCGGTATTTCCAATTTCTCTGGATAATCCCAGACTGTGACTGATATTTTACCTTGATCAAGGAATCAATATCTTCAAGATCATCACTTCTGCATTGTGTCAGGGATTCATATACAGCCAGTATATGGCTTGGGATTGTGACGCTTCAAATGGCTTTGATTGTTGGAATAAGTTATTATTACTAGATATAGTAGTAGTAGTAGTAGTAGTAGTAGTAGTAGTAGTAGTAGTAGTAGTAGTAGTAGTAGTAGTAGTAGTAGTAGTAGTAGTAGTAGTAGTAGTAGTAGTAGTAGTAGTAGTAGTAGTAGTAGTAGTAGTAGTAGTAGTAGTAGTAGTAGTAGTAGTAGTAGTAGTAGTAGTAGTAGTAGTATAAGAAATTAAATGTGCATGTCGCAGTGGAGCTTGGTAAACGATATGCAACGCACCAAAAATATAATACAAAAATATGTATAATACAGCGTGAGAAGTTACCAAAGGTAATGATAATTTTGAGAGCGCTTTCCAAATCATTGGCTAATCAATAACATTTTTACATTGATTAAAATTAGATCTACTATTAAAAAGTTTATTTATGTCTAAAAAAGTTTGATTATTTGTTCTGGAGATTTATCTTTTATTGATTAATTTGATTGTTTATTTCGCAGTATGACACCTAGACATGAAATTCCCTTTGTTTGCACCAGGAGTGGGGAACAGATGTGTAAGGTGCAGCCTCGGCTAAATAGCCTGCCTAATGAGATGTAAGAATGTCAACCCGACCTTGAGGTGATAGAATGTACACCGCATGTGTATCATATATCTTACAGTGAAGACGCGAAAGTAGACTACGTGTTGAATTGAAAGATCCAAATCGTACTTTTTGCGAGAATTATTGATTCTGTGAAGAAAAGGATGTAGCCTACGTAGAAATGTGTACAAGAAGTAGCGGAGCTGGTGATCCTTATAAGTTTCATTCCCCCTGGTGATGCTGTTTTTTTCCTCTTCATAGAAACAGAAACACCAGCTCAGATTTGAACCAGTTACATCCATCTCGTCAGCCCAAAGCGCCAACCAATTGAGCTAACATCGCTCCAAATGAATATGTGACAGAGTCATCTGGGTTTCCAGGCATATCCTACTGGTCTTGTGCGATGGGTCCCAAGTAGAAGATAAAAATTGATTCATTAAACGTCCATTTTCTTAAAACTGAAGTCTGATTATTTAACATGTACGATGTAGCTACTAAGAGAGAGTGCAAGGACACGAGGACATCTGCTCCCTCCAGAGACGATTAAGCTTATAATCTAGGACAGAACCTAGGGACCTTTGATAGGACTCCGCTCGTCTCGGGCTATCGACTGAACCGCTTCGTTTGAGTCAAAATTTGACCAACCTTGGTGGATGCTTTCTGGCATTAAGATTTCTTATTTGGGAAAATAGAAAACTATTATTATTGGGGAAATCCATTACGGAAAAGTCGGAAAATGCAACGAAACGATATCTATCACGTAATAAAATGAAAGCAATACTTAGTATTATGAGAATACACAATGAATTTCTGAATTATGTAGAAATCTCGATCTAGATTTAGAACTTTGGGCCTTTTTATATCATTGTAAAGCTGACATGAATATATCACACGATAATTTATAATCTGATAGAGACCGTAAAATAGATCTAGACCTAGATCTAGATTCTCTAGTCCTAGATCAGATCTAGAGCCTAGTATACTATAGTATAGATCTAGAGCTAGCCTATAGATTAGATCTAGATCTAGATTTGATTCTAAGCTAGACTGGCATCCCGTCTAGACTAGAATATCTAGATCTATATCTAATTCAAATTGTGACTCGGATCAGGAGCTGAATTGAGTCAAGCATGAAGTATGGAAATGTCCATCTCATTGTGCTTATTGTGGCATCATGTTTGGACCTGAGCCGACGGTCCTGTGTGATAGCGATTGAAAGCTCTGTTCCAGATATCAGCACCTTGTCTGAGCCAAGTTTCAAGTCTGCATTGGATGAAGAAGGTTAGATTTCCTTGGTTTTATTTGGTAATCATTATGGAATCATCATCAACCTAACCGTGGCATCATGGCACTGAGCAGCGATTTTGTAAAAAATAATATTTAAAAAATGTGTTCTAAAATTATGTAATATTGATTCACATGTACCTTTTGTTCAATAAATTTTGTGCCATCCAACCAACCAGCTGTTAATCCAAATAGGAGACACAGTAGGCATACTAGGATTTGTCTGAAATCCATGAAAGTTTGGTGTCAATTTAACTTAGAAGTCAAACCAAAGTGGGTTGCGCGTAGATCTAACAGGCGAAATTTGAACCTCTGCCCACTACTGGTTTGGAAATCTTCCCTTTTCCTTTACCATTCATCTAGAGCTAGTCGGGGCTTTTTGAACACAGTCACTATCATTGACTCTAGATCTAGCGCTGCTTCTCTGCCTAGAGCCATGTCAGAGCCACTAGCATTTCACTCTCTGACTCACTCTCAGACGAACTAGACATTGAACTTCTAATTCGTGGTGCCCTTGCAGATCCACTTGTTTCTCTACTGATTGTTTACAAAACAACCGTTACTAGCAAAAGAAAAGGTGGGCGAAAAACGGGCCTTTTCATTGGATATTTGTGATACCCTTGCAGATCGACTTGTCTCTATTATACTGATTTTTTAGGAAACAACTGTTACTGTAAGGTAGGCGAAAAACGGGCCTTTTCAGTGGACATTTGTGATGCCCTTGTTTCTCGACTCATAGTTGACACCAGGACCGTCACTATGAAACGAGGAGCTAGGTGAAAAACGTGAAAAAAATGCCAAGTGAAATGATTCAGTCAGTCAAAATCGGCTCCAAAACAAAGAAAGAATTTTTACACTTGTAGTCATTCTTTCTGGCTATGTGAACGTACTCTGTTTTTTAGTTAGCATCGCATACGTTCATGTTTTACAAGCTGATAGGATTTTTTAAACAATTTTAAAAGCGTTCTGAATGGTTACAGAGTTTAAAAGACCAGTGATATTATGGGCCAAGTAAATAGGTGGATAACGGATTTCTTTACAAAAAACCCCCCCACAAAAACCATGGAGTACGTTAATATAGTAAGCTATGACAAAAACTGATTTCCCTTGTTTTAAAAAAAAAAGATGTTTTTCCTTTTAACAAAAAAAAATCTTTTTCCCTCAAAAGAATCTAGAAAGGAGAATGATACTTCGGTAAAACTAAAATTGTAGGTTTTTGAAATCATTTGTTTATACTTGATTGTGTTCAAAGATTCGATGGATTTTGTCACACAATGCCATTAATAACGAGAAGCTGGGACGGAGAAAGGGCAAAAACTGAACTGCTTTTTCTGCTATACTTCTACAGTTCTAGATGCATTGTCTTCTTTTTTGAATTAAGGATGAGAACTAAAATGACCAGCAAGATTAGTTCTACAATTACTTTTTTTTCTTATGAAAATGACAAAAAAAATGATTGTTTTATGAATGCTAAAAAGAAAATCCTAAATAAGTACCTTTTGAAATTAAGATCTAATGGGCCTAACGTACAAAGTAACAAACCGCATGATGCAATGTATTTTGTCCGCTCAGTGTGGTGTACGCCTGAGCAGATCCACATCTCGGCTGGCGACACGTCCTCTGACATGGCCGTGATGTGGACAACCATTGGCCAGTGCAGCACGCAGGTCCTGTACTCTGACAAACCGTGGAACCTGAGTCTGCGGGTGGAAGGGCAGGCTGCGGAGATGAAGGAGAAGCAGAACAGAAGCCTCAAGCACATCCACAGGGCTGTGCTGAAGGTTGGACTTGTAAAACTTGGGGGATTAGTCATGTCTATCTTAGTATCTACAGCATTCAAGACTTGTTTAGTTTTCTGCCTCAAAAGTAACCTCGATCACTTTCTCTGAAATTATTCAAACCACATTTTATGTTTTATTTTAAATTATACAAAACACATTGTGAGGAAGCCAGCTCCACCAAACTGAAACATTCCTCATCATGTCATCCCGGTGAAGGGTCCGGACTCAGGTTGCTGCTAGATGGAAAAAGTAAACGTTTAGCTTTAGACTCTGGGGTGTTCCTCTCTGCCCCCAGATCCCCATTGTGAAATCCTGTGCTCAGACCTCTCTCCCTGTGGACTCCATGGCAGACACGCCCCTCCTTATGAGACTCTCTCCAGATTTTCTCTGTGTGTCTCTCAGTTATCTACATTTTCCTCTACTTGCTTCTGCAACTTTTTACAAGCTGCTGTTCTTTGGCTATGTAGTGCAATTTGGCAATTTGTAGAAAATATGTTTGCCATTTAGCAAACTATGGTGCATATTTACAGGGATATTATTAGTATTTACCTTGCGATGTATGAATTCATCTTGTGGGGCTGTCGAGAATATCTCAAGACATAGTTAGATCTCTGTAGCCCAAGCTGTGTAACAGTCAAGCTTGTTGGTTCATCCTTTCAAATAAATACAATAATTGTAATCAAGTATTAAGTTCAATATATTTTTTGTTTTCATTCATTGCAGAATCTGTCACCTTCTACCAATTATTTTTTTCGGCCGGTAACAAAAACTGGTTTTGGAACTAAACCAATCTACTTCAAGACCCTGCCGGCCAAAAATGATGTGAGTTTTTTTTTTTTCATCAGGTCTCTTTCAAATAAAAACTTTTATTTAAACAGGTGTTGAGATACACATTCCCACCTGTCATTTATTTGTGGCCTTTTTTTCTGAATAGAAATCTTTAAATGTTATCAGTTTGTGTGATGGTTTTTTTTTATTTTTCAAATTTTTCCCCACCATTTGTGTCTTTGCCAGAGCTCTAAGGTAACTTTCCTGGTGTCGAATGACCTCAGCCCAGAGTGGGACAAAGCCTCGATCTCTAAGATTGTCGCAGAGGTCTCGACGGGAAGCGTCACGGGCTTCATCTACAGCGGAGACCTCGACAGCAAACTCGTCCCGCCGGAGGGAAAGGTAACCAAGTCCTGATAACTCAGGGCAAGGAAAGCTCAAACCCTACCAGCAAAACTGTTCTGTTGAACCAAAACTTGGTTTTTCTTTCAAGGCGAAGGAGTTAAGGAAAATATTAGATCCTGATGTCTTGAAATTTGTAAATAAATTGTACAATTTACATAGTGAATTTCTCATGAATGAAAACAGTGATGCCGATTTTCTGTAAATTTATGGAATTCCGTTAACAAAAAAATCTTCTGTCAAAAAAAAAAAAAATCAGAGGTCCGAGTTCCGTCAAGATCTGTCAAAGTCTCCGTCAATCTCTGTGCAGCCGTGCATTGACTCGCGGAAACGGGAAAAACAATTTAACGGAAAAAGCGAACAGGATGAAGTACGAAGATCACTGAATATGTGTTATTCACTGACAAAGTAACAACATCCGACCATTCGGTTTGAGTGCTTCGGAATATAGGACTTATGTGAAAACTAATCTCGATCAAAGGCTTCAGTTGGATTATTTTTTGTGATTAAAGTGTCAATGCATATGAATGGACTAGGTCCAAACTAGGGCAGAAGAAGGAGTATCTAGATCTAAGGATTTTGTGTAGACCTAGACTAGACTTTCGTGATTTATTTATGAGAAATAGAATCTAAAAATTGGGTCTGTGATGGAATTTGTTGATCGAATGCACATTAAAGAAATTGATAAAGGAGTGAAAATTGGCAATGGTTAGACAAAGGGCGATTTTTTATTGGATTATTACCGTAAGTTAAGCTAGTGTGGCTTACTGCATCACATGTAAGACTAGAGTCAATTATGGTTCCACCGGAACAAGGCCTTGCCTCTACATGGCTATGCTAAGAAGAAATAACACATCAGTGCTGGGTAAGCCTTGAAAATTAGCCAGGCCTGATAATCACCCTCATCAAGCTCCAGCGTCGCTATACAAACTATGCATTCAAAGTTCTCTCAATACAAGGTATACACTCGAATTTCTCTCAATACAATGTATACATTCAAAGTTCTCTCAATACAATGTATACATTTGAAGTTCTCTCAATACAATGTATACACTCGAAATTTTCTCAATACAAGGTATACATTCAAAGTTCTCTCAATACAAGGTATACATTCGAATTTCTCTCAATACAATGTATACACTCGAAATTTTCTCAATACAATGTATACACTCGAAATTCAAATTTCTCTCAATACAATGTATCACCCTCATCAAGCTCCAGCTTCGCTATACAATGTATACATTCGAATTTCTCTCAATACAATGTATACATTCAAAGTTCTCTCAATACAATGTATACATTCAAAGTTCTCTCAATACAATAAAAATACATCATACCAATAAACTTAATTTGATTAAGAAGTATGTTGTTCTTAATCTGCTGTGTACTACTGACATTGAATGGGGTGTGGTTTGAGGTTCTTAACCTGCTGTGTACTACTGACATTGAATGGGGTGTGGTTTGTGGTTCTTAACCTGCTGTGTACTACTGACATTGAATGGGGTGTGGTTTGAGGTTCTTAACCTGCTGTGTACTACTGACATTGAATGGGGTGTGGTTTGAGGTTCTTAACCTGCTGTGTACTACTGACATTGAATGGGGTGTGGTTTGAGGTTCTTAACCTGCTGTGTACTACTGACATTGAATGGGGTGTGGTTTGAGGTTCTTAACCTGCTGTGTACTACTGACATTGAATGGGGTGTGGTTTGTGGTTCTTAACCTGCTGTGTACTACTGACATTGAATGGGGTGTGGTTTGAGGTTCTTAACCTGCTCTGTACAACTGACATTGAATGGGGTGTGGTTTGGGGTTCTTAACCTGCTGTGTACTACTGACATTGAATGGGGTGTGGTTTGAGGTTTTTAACCTGCTGTGTACTACTGACATTGAATGGGGTGTGGTTTGAGGTTCTTAATCTGCTGTGTACTACTGACATTGAATGGGGTGTGGTTTGAGGTTCTAAATCCGGTACGCCGCTCTACCCGTGATGGGTTGTGATGCAGGTGGTATCACTGTGAAGAACAAGGTCAACTCCGCTACATTTCTTTGTGTTCTAATTGAATATATTGAATATCCTCTCAGTTGAAATATATAAGATTAAACTTTCCTTGTCCTGGATAAAATCTAGTTGAAAAAAACTAAAAAACCAAACCTTAAAACTAAAGTACCAAACCATAAAACTAAAGTACCAAACCATAAAACTAAAAAACTGAACCATAAAACTAAAGTACCAAACCATAAAGCTAAAGTACCAAACCATAAAACTAAAGTACCAAACCATAAAGCTAAAGTACCAAACCATAAAGCTAAAGTACCAAACCATAAAGCTAAAGTACCAAACCATAAAGCTAAAGTACCAAACCATAAAGCTAAAGTACCAAACCATAAAACTAAAGTACCAAACCATAAAACTAAAGTACCAAACCATAAAACTAAAGTAAAACCATAAAGCTAACCATAAAACTAAAGTACCAAACCATAAAACTAAAGTACCAAACCATACGCCTTTCTTAATTATCTCAGACTGTGCAGCGCAAGAGCTGCTAAGTTTGTCTGATACCCTAGAAAATCATCATATCAGAGGTGCGCCTCACCCTCACAGCAGTTCTGGTCCGTATGTCAATCAGGATCTGCCCAGATCAATCTTGATAGATGACACACACACGTACACATACTTAGTTCTGGTCCGTACGTCAGTCAGGATCTGCCCAGAGAATCTTGATAGATGACACACACACGTACACATACTTAATTCTGGTACGTACGTCAACAAGAGCAATCTTGATAGATGACACACACACGTACACATACTTAGTTCTAGTCCGTACGTCAGTCAGGATCTGCCCAGAGAAATCTTGATAGATGACACACACACACGTACACATACTTAGTTCTGGTCCGTACGTCAGTCAGGATCTGCCCAGAGAAATCTTGATAGATGACACACACACACGTACACATACTTAGTTCTGGTTCGTACGTCAGTCAGGACTTGCCCAGAGAAATCTTGATAGATGACACACACACACGTACATACTTAGTTCTGGTCCGTACGTCAGTCAGGACTTGCCCAGAGAAATCTTGATAGATGACACACACACACGTACACATACTTAGTTCTGGTCCGTACGTCAGTCAGGACTTGCCCAGAGAAATCTCCTCTAGCCGAGCGGTTTGTACACTGAGCCTGTTGTTTCTGTATCCTCTAGCCGAGCGGTTTGTACACTGAGCCTGTTGTTTCTGTATCCTCTAGCCGAGCGGTTTGTACACTGAGCCTGTTGTTTCTGTATCCTCTAGCCGAGCGGTTTGTGCACTGAGCCTGTCTCACACACTAGCCGAGCGGTTTGTGCACTGAGCCTGTATCCTCTAGCCGAGCGGTTTGTGCACTGAGCCTGTATCCTCTAGCCGAGCGGTTTGTGCACTGAGCCTGTATCCTCTAGCCGAGCGGTTTGTGCACTGAGCCTGTTGTTTCTGTATCCTCTAGCCGAGCGGTTTGTGCACTGAGCCTGTTGTTTCTGTATCGCCCCCCAGACGGACAGCCTGTTCCTGAGCAGCGTCGAGCAGATCGCGGCCTACCACCCGTTCATGACCGTCGCTGGTAAGTCCAAACATTCATTTGATTTTTTTCAATTGGAATTGAGTTTCCTTTTTCTTTTTTTTTTTAGAAAACACTATTTAGAGTGACAGATCATGCTAACATTTTGTACCATACAATTGATCAGATATAATATTGTCCAGGAACTATGATTATGTCATAAGGGAGAATATATTGTATCTTTGTATACGTGTACAAAAATGAGAGCATTTTATTTATAATGATAATAAAGTGCATTTATTTAGCAGCTTTCCCAGTGTTGCTCAAAGCGCTTTACATTTGTTTAAATCAAGCAATCAATAAAATACATTTTGCTAAAACTATGGTGTAATTTACAAAATACACAGAATCATTATAAAGTTCTCATATAATAAAAGCGGTATAATACAAAACAATAAGTCGAATTATAAAGTTGCTACAATCAAATAAATGATCATGGAGAAAGTACATGACACAGCATACATTTCTCAGTTTTAGGTTAAAATAAATTTATGATTAAATAATTTGTAAAATAAAGGAGGTAGCATGTGTAAATACTCAGATTGAAAAGACAAAGGACTTGTAAATAAATGGTGGAGTAAAAATGTTGCACAGAATATACCATAATCATATTAACTACAAGGAGTCACTGAAAGATGTAAAAAAGAAATTTAAAAGATCGCTCTTGGAAGCCGATGAAGTTCTTTTAAGATGGTGCTGGCACTTTGACATTTGTGTCCGTTTTATAAGTCTAGCCCCGTGATTTAGAATTTTCTGAAATTTGCTTACTTTTTCACATGTCATGCCTTTGAAAAGAGAATTGCAATAATCAATTTTTGAGATTACAAAAGACAAAGTAAGTTTTTTTTAGTGGCGTCTTCATCAATGAGTGATCTTAAGTGGCTAATTTTCCTCAGCTCAATAAAATATACTTTTCTAATTATAAGAGACAGCTTTATCCATAGTTAAATTTTTATCCAAAATGACACCTAAATTTTTAACTTCTGATGATATAGGCAGTTTTTCACCATTGATAAACACATTTTTACAATTAAGTGACTTAAGTCAGGAAGGTGTTCCGACAAGCACCACCTCAGTTTTATCACCATTCATCTAAAGTTTATTTGCACTCATCCATTCTTTAACTGATGTTACACATTCACTCAGGTCAGATAATAAAACATCAACTTCTGAGGGCAAGACGGGCTTATACAATTGTGTGTCGTCTGCATATAGATGATAACAAAAAGATTGCCTTGATATAATATTCGTCTGGGACTTGGAATTTAGTGAGAAAAAAGAACTGGCCCGAGAACGGAACATTGTGGAACACCAAATTTCATAGTCTTAGGACTTGATTTTTTAGTACCGATACAAACTTGTGCTGCCGATCTGACAAATAGGATCTAAACCATTTTAAAACTGTTTACCGTATACCGAAGAATGTTGACAAACGTTTTAAAAGAATTGTGTGATCAATCGTGTCAAATTATGCAGATAAGTCGAGCAATGCAAGCACTGACACTTTCACTTCATCACTGACTAATAAAAGATCCGAAGTTACCCTAAGCAATGCTGTCTCTGTACTATGTTTACTTTTGTAAGCTGACTGAAAAGGTTTTCTTTAATTGTTCTTGGTTAAAATGCTCATCTATTTGTCTTAACACAACTTTTTCTAGGATCTTTTGACAAAAACAGTAGATTCGATACAGGTCTGCAGGTTTTCATCACATTCTGATCTAAATTGTTTTTCTTCAACATTGGTTTTACAATTGCTTGTTTAAAAACACATGGAACATTAGCAAAAGTCAGAGATTTATTTATTATACTAGTAATACATTTTAACCAAACTTTCAGATTTAAAGATCACTATTAGATTTTTGCTTTATATTGTTAAAAACTTGGTTCTAATTTGAAGCAGAAACAAGGAAATATAACAGTTTGTATAGATTATCTAAAAAATCGCAAAAACAACTTATAGAATGCCAAATTTGTATCACAGTGAAAACGTGCAGAATTTTGACAGGTTGGGCATTTGGGTTGTACAAAATAGACATTTAATGATTTCTGTACAAACAAAACCCCAATAAAACCTTTTTCTCTGTTTCCATGACGTAGTATGAGTGACTGAACACAGTAACAAGTTTGTTTATGTTCCCCCCCAGCCTCGTCAAAGGGAGATCACTACCTGTACCGGCACATGTTCTCCTCTCCCAACACCCCCTGGCCGATCCCGGAGAGCAAATTGTGGTACAGCTTCGACGCCGGCCTCGTCCACATCATCAGGTAGGGACGCAACCCGGCGTGTTTGGGAGCTGAGGTTCGAATCTCCATGTACTGGCCTCAGCTCTGACTTTGGTTCTACTGGACGTAATTACGTTGGACATGGACAAAATAATGATAGAAATAGTTCCAGTACTGGACGTAATTACGTTGGACATAGACAAAATAATGATAGAAATAGTTCCAGTCTGGACGTAATTACGTTGGACATAGACAAAATAATGATAGAAATAGTTCCAGTACTGGACGTAATTACGTTGGACATGGACAAAATAATGATAGAAATAGTTCCAGTCTGGACGTAATTACGTTGGACATGGACAAAATAATGATAGAAATAGTTCCAGTCTGGACGTAATTACGTTGGACATGGACAAAATAATGATAGAAATAGTTCCAGTCTGGACGTAATTACGTTGGACATGGACAAAATAATGATAGAAATAGTTCCAGTCTGGACGTAATTACGTTGGACATAGACAAAATAATGATAGAAATAGTTCCAGTACTGGACGTAATTACGTTGGACATAGACAAAATAATGATAGAAATAGTTCCAGTCTGGACGTAATTACGTTGGACATAGACAAAATAATGATAGAAATAGTTCCAGTCTGGACTTCTTTCACTTCTCACACAGAAACAAATTATGCATGCTTGCTTGTTTTTGTTTGTTTTTTTCCAATTCTATTCTTGTCGCAATAAATGAAATTTTGGAGCTAAAAGGAAAACTAGATCATGTCATGGAAATAATTATTATCTCTCCTTGATTAACCCAGTTATTCCACGGAGGTGTTCATGTATAATTATCTGCCCTTGCTTTTACCCAGTTATTCCACGGAGGTGTTCATGTATAATTATCTGCCCTTGCTTTGACCCAGTTATTCCACGGAGGTGTTCATGTATAATTATCTGCCCTTGCTTTGACCCAGTTATTCCACGGAGGTGTTCATGTATAATTATCTGCCCTTGCTTTGACCCAGTTATTCCACGGAGGTGTTCATGTATAATTATCTGCCCTTGCTTTGACCCAGTTATTCCACGGAGGTGTTCATGTATAATTATCTGCCCTTGCTTTGACCCAGTTATTCCACGGAGGTGTTCATGTCGTATAATTATCTGCCCTTGCTTTGACCCAGTTATTCCACGGAGGTGTTCATGTATAATTATCTGCCCTTGCTTTGACCCAGTTATTCCACGGAGGTGTTCATATGTATAATTATCTGCCCTTGCTTTGACCCAGTTATTCCACGGAGGTGTTCATGTCGTATAATTATCTGCCCTTGCTTTGACCCAGTTATTCCACGGAGGTGTTCATATCATATAATTATCTGCCCTTGCTTTGACCCAGTTATTCCACAGAGGTGTTCATATCATATAATTATCTGCCCTTGCTTTGACCCAGTTATTCCACGGAGGTGTTCATGTATAATTATCTGCCCTTGCTTTGACCCAGTTATTCCACGGAGGTGTTCATGTATAATTATCTGCCCTTGCTTTGACCCAGTTATTCCACGGAGGTGTTCCTGTCCACCAACGCGAGTTTGTCGCGGGCCCAGCAGGAGTGGCTGCTCCAGGACCTGACGGCAGCGAACAAGCGTCGGGGCGAGACCCCGTGGGTGGTGGCGTTGGGCCAGGCCCCCATGTACTGCGCCTACGGCAACCCTGACGTGGACATCTGCGCTCGCAACTCTTCCGCTATCAAGCACGGGTGAGTTTGTCTGTGTTTGTCTGTTCAGGGGACTGTGGGCTTGTTATTGCAATTGGCTCACTTTTACACTGTACTGAGTTTATTAGGATAGTAGGCCAACACGTGCTGTAAGTGCCAGTGTTTCGCTTGATAATCTGTGATCATTACCGCCTCACGATGGCTCCCTCTGCCGTGGCCTGTGTTCTCAAGCAGACGGTGCGATACACGGCAGGTGTCCAAAAATCTGATAGGATATTTTTCTAGAAATTTGTGGAATGTAGATCTAATTAAATTCAAATATTATTACGTTGGCTTAGTAGGTGTGTAAAGATAGCTCAGTCTCCAGTGCTCGGGACTGAGAAGGAGGATGTCCAAGGTTCAAATCTTTGGTGTCGCCGCTCTTTTTCCACCAGCCTCTGTAGGAATCCTATGGGACATAACATTAATTTGAAGGTTGCATTTTTAGGAATATAAGGCGCCAGATGTCTTTAGCATTAGAGCTCTAGGTTGAGTGCTCTGTTTTATCCTTTTTCTCTTCAAGAAAAGACATAGATGTAGCTTCTTCCCACCTTTGTACATACTATTGATTTTTTGTTTGACAATAATTTTATAATTACATAATTCCTTCACCTCAGTATTTAAAACAACCATATATTTACTCAAACTGCACAATAGACTCCTGTAAGTAAATTTCGTTTAAGTCTGCAGATAATTTTTTTCAATGGAAAAAGGTGCTGATTAAACAAAATACTGTAAGGAGAGTATATTCTTGTTACTGATAATTTCAAAGTGACGTAACTTCTTTATTTGTTTGAGATGAATGAAGAATTTTTGCAATCGCCTATTGCTTGGGAATTCCTAGGTATTTAGAGAGAAAAAGCGAAAAAAGATTGGTGGCATCATAAAATAACTGAAGGCAGTTAAAGAGAAGTATCCCATATACAACTAAAAAATCACCAGGATTTTTTGAAACCTTTCTAAATACCTAGGTTTTTTAACGTATGTTGGACAAAAAAGAACTGAATGAAGAATAAGATTTGATCACCACAAAGAAGTAATTTTATCCAATATGCATCAATTAGAACATGCCTAAACTACAAATCAAAGTAGAGTCCATTTTTGCGATTTCAACTGCTCACAGTTATCTGCCCCTGCTTGGTCAGTGAGCACGGACGTTATTCGTTAATCGCCATCTGGCAGCCTTATCGGTCGTTATCAGAGTCCCATGTGTGGTCAGTGAGCACGGACGTTATTCGTTAATCGCCATCTGGCAGCCTTATCGGTCGTTATCAAAGTCCCACGGGGATGCGCGGGGCTGCCTGAGGCAGATCAAAGAAAAGCCTAAAGATGCAGAAATTGGGGTACAATATGTACAGAAGTATGGGTTCAATATACTATTATATTACTGCAGAGATCTTCTTAGTGTCTGCTGGGGTAGACTGGTTTGTTAACGAAGCTTAACAATAATATCAGTAAAACACTGTATTTTTGTTTCATCTACAACCACCATACAAAGGCGACATTCTGTGCGTGTTTTCACATTTCTGGTTACGATAAGCACAGTTGGTATTATTGTTGTTGCACTATGTCCGCGAGTATCCTGCTCATACCTACCTACCTCCCTCATGTTACTGATCTGACCCCCCCACGCGCGCGCCCCCAGCCTGGAGGACATGTTCTACGTGTTTGGCGTGGACCTGCTTGTGGAGTCGGCCCACGCCTGCTACGAGCGGTCCTGGCCCAAGTACAAGGGCGTGAGGACAAACCTGGAGGACTCGTACAGCCAGCCGCGGGCGCCGGTCGAGGTCGTGTTGGGGCTGAGGCGTGGCGACGGGACTCGCGAGGCAGACAGCGGCAGTAACACATCAGCACCAGAACCGCGTACGTTGATACAAACATGTACTAGACTTTTATAGTTCATTGATGTTTTCTTTTAGATGTGAACATTTCTCATGTTGCTGAAATATCCAATCAGAATTTCTCCTTTGGGATGAATAAAGCTTATCTTGCAATGCTGAGTTTTTTTTTTATGTCAGTTTAGGTTTGTACATGATTGTATGGAAAGGCTGAGCACGGATTGGACTCTTCATTATAATTCAAAGGTTGCTGTAAACTCAACAGGCAGTGGTCTCTATAGATTTTAAGAATTATGGTCCTTCCATTTTTGCAAAAGGAATTGTTTTCATGTAAAATAGAACCAACACTCGGGCATAGAATAAGGAACAGGAATCTACTTGTATCGGTAGAAAAAGTGTAGTCTAGACTTGCTCAACTACAGAATAGAATGTTTAGACTCAATCTGTATTTCATTAGCACTAGTGTTGTTTGAACAAGCGGTTTGAAACGTAGATCTCACTATGACAAACACCAACTATTCTGACAGTAACGTTAAAGGCCCATTATTTCCACAGCGGTTTGAAGCCTAGATCTTCTCACTATGACAAACACTAACTATTCTGACACTAACGTTAAAGCCCCCTGTTTCCACAGGGGTTTGAAGCCTAGATCTTCTCACTATGACAAACACCAACGTTAAAGGCCCCCTGTTTCCCCAGCGGTTTGAAGCCTAGATCTTCTCACTATGACAAACACTAACGTTAAAGGCCCCTGTTTCCACAGCGGTTTGAAGCCTAGATCTTCTCACTATGACAAACACTAACGTTAAAGGCCCCCTGTTTCCCCAGCGGTTTGAAGCCTAGATCTTCTCACTATGACAAACACTAACGTTAAAGGCCCATTATTTCCCCAGCGGTTTGAAGCCTAGATCTTCTCACTAAGACAAACACTAACTATTCTGACACTAACGTTAAAGGCCCATTATTTCCCCAGCGGTTTGAAGCCTAGATCTTCTCACTATTCTGACACTAACGTTAAAGGCCCATTATTTCCCCAGCGGTTTGAAGCCTAGATCTTCTCACTATGACAAACACTAAGTTAAAGGCCCATTATTTCCCCAGCGGTTTGAAGCCTAGATCTTCTCACTATTCTGACACTAACGTTAAAGGCCCATTGTTTCCCCAGCGGTTTGAAGCCTAGATCTTCTCACTATGACAAACACTAACGTTAAAGGCCCATTATTTCCCCAGCGGTTTGAAGCCTAGATCTTCTCACTATGACAAACACTAACGTTAAAGCCCCCTGTTTCCCCAGCGGTTTGAAGCCTAGATCTTCTCACTATGACAAACACTAACGTTAAAGCCCCCTGTTTCCCCAGCGGTTTGAAACGTAGATCTTCTCACTATGACAAACACTAACGTTAAAGGCCCCCTGTTTCCCCAGCGGTTTGAAGCCTAGATCTTCTCACTACACTAACTATTCTGACACTAACGTTAAAGGCCCCATTATTTCCCCAGCGGTTTGAAGCCTAGATCTTCTCACTACGACAAACACTAACTATTCTGACACTAACGTTAAAGGCCCATTATTTCCCCAGCGGTTTGAAGCGTAGATCTTCTCACTACGACAAACACTAACTATTCTGACACTAACGTTAAAGGCCCCCTGTTTCCCCAGCGGTGTGAAGCCTAGATCTTCTCACTATGACAAACACTAACGTTAAAGGCCCATTGTTTCCCCAGCGGTTTGAAGCCTAGATCTTCTCACTATGACAAACACTAACGTTAAAGGCCCATTATTTCCCCAGCGGGCTGGTCAGCGTTCCACCTGGCGGAGATCTCCGGCGGGCGCTACGGCCGGCTGACTGCGCTGAACGCGACTCACCTCAGGTGGGAACTGCTCTCAGACTCGAGTCCTGAGCCGCTGGACGCGTTTGTCATCGTCCAGGAGACGCACGGAAACTTCAAGTAAGTGGAGCTCTTCTCTTCATAGAGTTACCTTCACTAGCGTTCAGTGAGTGTGCTGTCCTACTAGACTCGTTGCCTGCATTGCCAGGTTTACTGTTGGATTCCGGCAGTGTGCTGTCCTACTAGACTCGTTGCCTGCATTGCCAGGTTTACTGTTGGATTCCGGCAGTGTGCTGTCCTACTAGACTCGTTGCCTGCATTGCCAGGTTTACTGTTGGATTCCGGCAGTGTGCTGTCCTACTAGACTCGTTGCCTGCATTGCCAGGTTTACTGTTGGATTCCGGCAGTGTGCTGTCCTACTAGACTCGTTGCCTGCATTGCCAGGTTTACTGTTGGATTCCGGGGTGAGCCGCCTTCTTCCCTACTCTTACTGGCTGACAATGGAATGGTGACACATAAAACTGTCAGACGTTAGTCTTGGGATCCGTCAAGGTACAGCCTAGTTGCTTAAGATGAACATTCAGAAAACACCAGCCAATCAACTTAAGTGTGAACTCATAGTAGCTAAACTCCTTCTAGTACCAGTTCCCAACTTTGATGTCGTAGTCTGCAGTAATAGTATTGTTGTAGTTGGATAAATGGATGGCTGATAATTGCACACTGATGGAATGTCTCCGTATAATTTTCTTTGGTTCCTTATCTGTTGACTGTTGACACTCGCTGATATTTGCATGTGTTCTCCTTATCTGTTCACTGTTGACACTCGCTGATTTTTGCATGTGTTAACACCAACTATTCTGACAGTAACGTTAAAGGCCCATTATTTCCCCAGCGGTTTGAAGCCTAGATCTTCTCACTACGACAAACACCAACTATTCTGACACTAACGTTAAAGCCCCCTGTTTCCACAGCGGTTTGAAACCTAGATCTTCTCACTATTCTGACACTAACGTTAAAGGCCCATTATTTCCCCAGCGGTTTGAAACGTAGATCTCACTATGACAAACACCAACTATTCTGACACTAACGTTAAAGGCCCCTGTTTCCCCAGCGGTTTGAAGCCTAGATCTTCTCACTATGACAAACACTAACTATTCTGACAGTAACGTTAAAGGCCCATTATTTCCACAGCGGTTTGAAACGTAGATCTTCTCACTACGACAAACACTAACTATTCTGACACTAACGTTAAAGCCCCCTGTTTCCCCAGCGGTTTGAAACGTAGATCTTCTCACTACGACAAACACTAACTATTCTGACACTAACGTTAAAGGCCCATTATTTCCCCAGCTGTTTGAAGGCTAGATCTTCTCAATACGACAAACACCAACTATTCTGACACTAACGTTAAAGGCCCATTATTTCCCCAGCTGTTTGAAGGCTAGATCTTCTCAATACGACAAACACCAACTATTCTGACACTAACGTTAAAGGCCCATTATTTCCCCAGCGGTTTGAAGCCTAGATCTTCTCACTACGACAAACACCAACTATTCTGACACTAACGTTAAAGGCCCATTATTTCCCCAGCGGTTTGAAGCCTAGATCTTCTCACTATGACAAACACTAACGTTAAAGGCCCATTATTTCCCCAGCGGTGTGAAGCCTAGATCTTCTCACTATGACAAACACTAACGTTAAAGGCCCCTGTTTCCACAGCGGTTTGAAGCCTAGATCTTCTCACTATGACAAACACTAACGTTAAAGGCCCCCTGTTTCCCCAGCGGTGTGAAGCCTAGATCTTCTCACTATGACAAACACTAACGTTAAAGGCCCATTATTTCCCCAGCGGTTTGGTCAGCGTTCCACCTGGCGGAGATCTCCGGCGGTCGCTACGGCCGGCTGACTGCGCTGAACGCGACTCACCTCAGGTGGGAACTGCTCTCAGACTCGAGTCCTGAACCGCTGGATGCGTTTGTCATCGTCCAGGAGACGCACGGAAACTTCAAGTAAGTGGAGCTCTTCTCTTCATAGAGTTACCTTCACTAGCGGTCAGTGAGTGTGCTGTCCTACTAGACTCGTTGCCTGCATTGCCAGGTTTACTGTTGGATTCCGGCAGTGTGCTGTCCTACTAGACTCGTTGCCTGCATTGCCAGGTTTACTGTTGGATTCCGGCAGTGTGCTGTCCTACTAGACTCGTTGCCTGCATTGCCAGGTTTACTGTAGGATTCCGGCAGTAGGCTGTCCTACTAGACTCGTTGCCTACATTGCCAGGTTTACTGTTGGATTCCGGCAGTGTGCTGTCCTACTAGACTCGTTGCCTGCATTGCCAGGTTTACTGTAGGATTCCGGCAGTGGCTGTCCTACTAGACTCGTTGCCTGCATTGCCAGGTTTACTGTTGGATTCCGGCAGTGTGCTGTCCTACTAGACTCGTTGCCTGCATTGCCAGGTTTACTGTTAGGATTCCGGCAGTGTGCTGTCCTACTAGACTCGTTGCCTGCATTGCCAGGTTTACTGTAGGATTCCGGCAGTGTGCTGTCCTACTAGACTCGTTGCCTGCATTGCCAGGTTTACTGTTGGATTCCGGCAGTGGCTGTCCTACTAGACTCGTTGCCTGCATTGCCAGGTTTACTGTTGGATTCCGGCAGTGTGCTGTCCTACTAGACTCGTTGCCTGCATTGCCAGGTTTACTGTTGGATTCCGGGGTGAGCCGCCTTCTTCCCTACTCTTACTGGCTGACAATGGAATGGTGACACAGAAAATTGTCAGACGTTAGTCTTGGGATCCGTCAAGGTACAGCCTATTTGCTTAAGATGAACATTCAGAAAACAACCAGCCAATCAACTTAAGTGTGAACTCATAGTAGCTAAACTCCTACGAGCGTAGTACCAGTTCCCAACTTTGATGTCGTAGTCTGCAGTAATAGTATTGTTGTAGTTGGATAAATGGATGGCTGATAATTGCACACTGATGGAATGTCTCCCTATAATTTTCTTTGGTTCCTTATCTGTTCACTATTGACACTCGCTGATATTTGCATGTGTTCTCCTTATCTGTTGACTGTTGACACTCGCTGATATGTGCATGTGTTCCGTCCCCCCCCAGCCTGGCGAACTTGCCGCACAACGTGAGCCACCAGATCAACGCGACGATCATCGCGCAGGGCGGCAAGCCTGGCACCTACGACTTCATCCGCAACGTGACCGGGGAGGAAGCGAGCTTTGTCGGCGACGGCTGGTCCCAGTACTCCGTCTGGCTGGGGCTCGGGGCCGTGGCGGCGGTGCTCACGCTGGTCCTCGCCATGGTGGGGGTTCGATCCTGCGTGAGGAAGCGCGGCAGGAGCCGCAGGTGGCGGGAGGGCGACACGCGGGAGGGCGGTGGGGGAGGGCTCTACTCTGTCGGCTCAGGCTCCGACTCAGACGATGACGATAACGACTTTGAGATCGACGTTTACGACAAAGCCAGCAAGCAGAGCTCCAAGCTGCTCACTTCTTACTGATTCTGACACTTAGAGTAACACTGAGAGTAGCACTGACACATAGAGTAACACTGACAGTAGCACTGACACATAGAGTAACACTGACAGTAGCACTGACACATAGAGTAACACTGACAGTAGCACTGACACATAGAGTAACACTGACAGTAGCACTGACACATAGAGTAACACTGACAGTAGCACTGACACATAGAGTAACACTGACAGTAACACTGACAATAGCACTGACACTTAAAGCAACACTGACGCTGACACTGAGACCTGCACTGACGCTGCAGTTCTTTACTGGACAGAGAAAGCAAGCTTACAAGCTTCTGGCATTTTTTGTTTATTTTAATTTTCCCATGACTGTACAAAACATATGTATCAAGTTTGATGTGTAAAATATGCTTAACAGTTTTGTCTGTGGCTCTTTTAGTTCAGTTGCCTCTGTCGGGTTGAACCCACAGATTGTCAACTTCCGTTCAATGGTAGCCTAGGGACGCTCGTTTCCCCAAAGTTCTTGACAAGTGTGCGGTTGTCACAAAGGGTGTCTTACAAATCATGCTTTAGAGTATAAACTGAGTGAAGCCTTTTATTTAGGAAATATATGCTCCCTTTCATTGATCGAAAAGCATATAAAATTATCTGTAAAATATTCAAGTTGAAATTTATACAATGTTAACTTTTCATTCAGAGGAGTAGGTTACAATATGTAAGTTATATTTATACAATGTTAACTTTTCATTCAGAGCAGTAGGTTACAATATGTAAGTTACATTTATACAATGTTAACTTTTCATAGAAATAGAAAGCAAAGTAACCTGAATTATTTCTAGTCTAAATTGGATTCATATTTTGTATGACTATGAGGCTGATAATTTTCCTTGATCGAAAATCCTCCAGGAGAATATAAGTTACCGAAATTGCTTAGCAACTTTATCACTTTGAAATGTAATGCCAAATCTTGTACTTTTTTTTTGCCTGTGAAATCATGAATGTGCTGATATTTGAGTATTGTGTGAAGCAAAAAGCCACAAGTTTAAGTTTTATGTAACTTTGAACATTTATCATTCTTGCTTGATTTTTGTTTGAAGTTCAATGCTTTTGGTTTCTATGATAAATTTATTGATGTGGGACATGCGAGTCCTAGATCTAATCGAATCCTTTTGTTCAGACAATTGAACCTGCTTCTCACTGTGCGCGGACCTGCGATGTTTAAATACAATACTCTGGGCTGTCTTCTACCGATCTGACAATTGAAGTTTGAGACTAACTGCCAACTTGTAGAACACCATTGGTGAGTTAATACAGATCGTGAGCTTATTGAAATGTTTACTCACGGCCCACATGTTTTCTACAAAAATGATTTTTCTTTTGGTCACGACATAGTGACATTATTGTTGGTTTGATTTTTTTGTTGTTGTAACTTTGATGACATTGTATACATGTCTTCTAGATTTGATGGTGGAACAAACTTTTGGATTTCATGACTATTTTGTATGAAAATTTGCACAGATTTGATGGTGGATGTCTTTGTACATTCTCCTCTGCCTGCACCATCATTCCAGTCTGCTTATTTAGCGCAATTGTGATAAGATGTCAATTTCTTACATTTCCCTTCGTCTAGCACAATAGCACGACTTGTGATGTGATTGTATGATACACATGCTTGTGTTCAGGTTTCCACTGCAAATCTCGATATAATGTGAAGCGTGCAGTGTTATGACGATATGTGAAGCGTGCAGTGTTATGACAATATGTGAAGCGTGCAGTGTTATGACAATATGTGAAGCGTGCAGTGTTATGACAATATGTGAAGCGTGCAGTGTTATCACGATGATACCAAATGTATGTACATGTTCATGTTCAAAATCTGGTCAACGGTTTGCACCTCGTTTTGCTGTATTTCTGTGAAAATCTCTTTCTAGCCCTTCCTTTGATTCAAATGTGTTTGACATGGTCGAAATATATTATGTTGCCTTGAAAAACCTAAGTCATTATATTTTATTTCATCAGATTTTTGTTAGGTTCAAGTGTTGTTTTTCTCTAGCTTTTTTCTGTGTATGAACCATGTATTTTTATGAACTATTTATTTCATGTATAACACGAAGCTTAATCTGCCGCAGGACCCAGCTCTAGATCCAGTATATCTCAGCAATTTGTATTTTGTATTTTTAAATTTTGCTGGGATCTCTGTAATCATAATTATAGTTTATGCTTCATTTTTTTCTTTCTTTGTGAAGTTAAAGCTTGTAAAATTGTTCGATGGTGTTTTGTTTTCGCCATCGATGATGTACTAGGATAGAGAGTCTGTGAGGAGCAGCGGTGAAAGCCGGCCCAATATTGAGGGAACAGTTAAATAAACTTCACTCGACTTTACATCAGAAATTCCGTAGATATCCTGAAGAATTCTATATTGAAGATTGATCTGTCGTCCAGGATTTGAACCTCGAACCTGCTGCTGGTCAGTGGAGAGCTTTCACTGCCGGCGCTACCAAGGCGCCTTTAAAGAACAAGCGTTTGAGAGATTTGAACCTACCGTGACTGTCCGCAAGCTTTGACAAGTCAGCCACTGACCTGGCAGTTTATTCCAGGTCGTCTTCAAGCCAAGCTGGTCACACCTCACACGCCCATGCTAGTGCACGTGTACTACTTTCTGCATCTAATTTTTTGTTCCATTTTGCCCTCAGTAGAAAGTGATGGCCTGAGACAGGAGTCTAGGCGATCCCGCACTGCACATGAAATTGTCTTGGGGTGAGGATTACAATATTCTAGCCTGCATAGTGTTACCGTTGGATCAAGTCACTTGCCCACCAACCATTTCAAAGTGGGAGTTGGATCAACCTTTGGCTTTGATGAGTTACCTCCATTGGGTGTTTATCTATGTCCAGATGAGATAGCTTGGTGGACGTCACTGTAGAAGGAAGGAAGTAACTGTTTAGTTTTACCTCCCCTGAACCCCCTTCTGATTCACCCAGTGAGCTAGCGACTGACCCGACCGCACCTCTCAAAGTAAATGGTCATCATCATCATTTGGTTGTGTGTTTGCTGCTACCAGCCCTCAGTAACAGGTTACTGCGCAGTGACTTTCCGTTGTTTTGTGCATTGAACTTAAACACTTTCCTCACGTTGTTTGGTCAAAAGACAGGGTGTATAACAAGAGTCATCTAGATCTTTAATCTTTAAAATGACTCAATGACAAAAATAGGCCAAAATATTTGTCCATCTTTGGATTGTTACATAACTTTTTATCATATGAATTTTTTGTTTTAATTTTTGCTCTGTGGCTTTCAACTTTGATTGTCTAAACTCTAATTGGACAAATCATCTCAATTTTCATGGTGAATTATTATATGTTTGTTCTTCATGTATTTTTGTATTTTTGTTTTGCCATTTTTTTTAATTGGTATAATTTATTGGATTTGATATGTGATAAAACATGTAAAATAATCTAATTACTGTGACTTGTTGTCTTTTCATCCAACAAATATTTTACTCGAGTGTTGTTTTTTCTGTCCCTGAGTTTAGCCCAGCTGCAGTATTACAGCAACAGCTTCTTTCTCCAATGGCCTCAATGTTTTATAGATAAATGTGACAATACGGGGAGTTATGGGAACTTAGCTACAGCAGTCTACAGAATCATTTCCTACTCTAGTTTGTTAATTTGTGTCTGCCTTTCTCTCTCTCTCTCTCTCTCTCTCTCTCTCTCTCTCTCTCTCTCTCTTTCTCTCTTTGTATATATATATGGGTTACAAATGATGACATTGCCTTAGTGATTTAAGTAGTTTGATGCAGACTTTAAAAGGTCATGAATTCGTTCAGAGTGTTATGTCAATGAAATTAAATTCGGCAATGTCTAAAACAAACTGAAATACCCCCTGAATAACAATGTACAGGGTACCGTGTTTTTTCTTGTTATGTTATTGGCTTGATGTTTCTTTATTTGAATACCGGTATTATGCGGTATATAATTACTATTAAAAGTTAGAAATTGCAATTTTTTAGTTTCCTTCTGCTAGTGGTAAGATCTTAGCCAGTTTTTGTCTACATGTATTTGCATAGTGATATTTAAGTTGTTTTTTCTTTAAGTCTTATTTTTATTTTTATTATTATTATTATTATTATTATTATTATTATTATTATTATTATTATTATTATTATTATTGTAATTATTATTATTATTATTATTATTATTATTATTATTATTATTATTATTAATTATTATAACAGTGTTTTAATTATTATGTGTAGTATTTGAATGGAAACTTGATGTTTTTGTTGTTTTATTTTGTAAAACCACCATTTAATATTTCTAAAATGTTTACTTTTTGTGGAAATAAAGACTTCAGACCTCAAACCGAGTAGAGGAAATCTTGGCTGATGCTGTGTTTTGTTTGTGTTGATTTATCGGAATCCATGTCTGTGATTAAGTCCACCCTTGGGTATAAATGTGGCACATGGGCGCTAAAAAACAAAACATGAAGACATGCTGGATTTGCTTCACTGAGGACATAAAAACATTATAACATTATGAAACAATCACTCTTTATCTCTTACATGTGTGGTTTTAGTGTGTAGGTATACATCGTTATTTTGTCTAAAGAAGACTTAAAGGTCGAAAGCATACGTCTTTGTATCGTTTTGTATTCTTAAAGCTGCACTATACCTATTACAAAAATTTTGCCTTGCATATTGACAACCAAACTCTACTGCGACATTCACATTTATTATTAGTAGTAGTAGTAGTAGTAGTAGTAGTAGTAGTAGCAGTAGAGAAATGTATCCGAATTGGAATGAAGAGCACAACACTTAAGAGTACACCTACTCAGTTGCTATTGACCTAGTAGTAGATGCGTGTGCGCAAGTAATAAAAGTAGTACAACAACAACAACAACAATAATAGTAATAATAATAATAATAATAATAATAATAATAATAATAATTCATTCCTTGTTACTGCATGCACTATGTAGGCCTACACTATGTAGTATCGTTAATAGACTGTGCTTCATACTTTTGTTTTAATTAGTCTGATGAAGCCAATAAAGGCGAACGTTTATATGTAAGCTTACCTTTCTAATTCTACCTCTAGTTGTTTTGTTTAAAATTTATTGTGCCCCTCAGGGGGTAGTGCGTACTACCCCCTTTATTATTATTAGTTAGTAGTAGTTGAGCTGAGCTGAGTTGGTTTAATGTCCAACACCAGCACTATATAAGCTGTATTGCAGACGGACCCCAAGACGGACGTCTGACAATTTTATGTGCTGCCACACACGAGACAGGGCGGGGATACCATGACTCCTGTCTCAGCCGGTCACATTATATTGACACCGACCCAACCAGTAGTGAACACAACCGCCAGGATTCAAACTCGGGACCTTTTGCGTTGGAAGCCGATGTTCTACCCCTAGGCCACCGCCCCCCATTATTATTATTAGTAGTAGTAGTAGTAGTAGTAGTAGTAGCAGTAGTAGTAGTAGTAGTAGTAGTAGCAGCAGCAGTAGTAGTAGTAGTAGCAGCAGCAGTAGTAGTAGCAGTAGCAGCAGTAGTAGTAGTTGTTGTTGTAGTAGTAGCAGCAGCAGGAGGAGGAGGAGCAGCGGCAACAGTAGCACTAGTATTAGTACATGTAGCAGCAAAGACATAATTACATGATAGTGGCATCTGTAGTAGTGTTAGTAGATAAACATGTACTATGTAGGCCTACAAGAAAATGTAAAGAATGGATCAGTTGTTTAAGATTTCTCATAACTCGCTTCTTTTAACGCATAATCTATGCATGTACGATACAATTATTATTTAATCATCACGAATATATAACATTTCTTAACGTCTATGTTAGTATCATTATTGCAGGGTTGTTTTTTTTTTGTTTTTTTTTTTGTTTTTTTTTTTGGGGGGGGAATATTAAAGGAAATTGCGAAGTATCGAAGAGAAAATGTCCTGTTTTTACACACGGTTTTGTGAAGAGCTCTTATCGACATCGTAAATAAAACATGGCGTCCTGGGGGAGACAAGAAGGGACCCGGTACCAGCTCTGACACCCGACAACTTAGAACTTTATAGATCTAGAAAAATCTAACTGCACACTCAAGACTTACACTAATCAGTTATCTGTTCTAGAATTTATAAATACTGAGAGTTAGTCTGAGGTAGTCTAGATCCAAATCTAGATTTACACTGAAACAAACAAAAATTCACGATGGCTCAATCAGATGTCTCTAAAGTGGACTCGACTCTTCCCAGCTGTAAACTCGAAGAAATTACCGACGAGGATGGACTAAACAAGACACGCTTATTCTGCCAGCGCTGTCCCAGCCTTGTGTTGTCACCGAAACAAGCCAAACTTGTGAAGAAAGAGGTATGTACCCCCCTCTCTCTCTCTCTCTCTCTCTCTCTCTCTCTCTCTCTCTCTCTCTCTTTCTGTCTCTCATTCATTAACATAACTCACCCCCACTCTTTTACGTGTTCTAGATCTAGACCTAGGAGTAGGACCTCTCTTGGAATACATTCTAGGATAATTTACAAGAACTCACCCCCACTCTTCCTAGAGACCTAGGACAACCGCTCTTCGAATACATTCAAGGATTTACCTGACTTTTTTTGCATTTATTAACAGAACTCGCCTCCCGTACATGCTAGCATATAGTAGCGTAAACAATGTCACAAATTTATGCTTTTCTTAAATATACCAATACTACTTTACTAGTATGTCTAATGGAGCAAGTTTTTCATACGTATGCGGCACCAAGGGATCTAGTGTTGCAGTTTTTAGTTTCCTGACCAGTTGGTGATGATGATAGCATTAATAGCAAGGATTTCGTAAGGTCAATTGGGTTGTTTGTTTTGTAAAATCTTCTTTATTAATCCTATTATACTAAGCATGACATTTTTTGCATTTCAATTTTCATCATTTTGTCTGAGTGTGTTTTTTGTTGGTCTCACAGTTCTTCCTGCCCAATATGTTCCAAAAGAACGAGCACACTCCGCTTGAGGGAGTAACTTTGAGCGACTTCTGGCTGGTCACAAACATGATGACATTTGACAACGTTGGCTTCTCTAAAGCGGTAAGCTTGGCTGGTTTTTTATAAGTTGTTTCTGTAAAAAAGCTTGTCAACAAACTGGTTATGGTATAAAATCAAGCAGATTTTGTCACACAGCTACTTTGGAACTGTAATCTATTTTGCCTGGGTTCTGTGAGAGACCCTTATCCCCCTTTTAGAACCTTTCCTTCCTAGTCCCATTCAAATATGGACAAGTCTTTTCTTCCCCTTCTGAGCTGAGCATACTTTTCAGAATTATTTTGATGATTAAGTAAATTTATTAAGAACATTATGATTACTGCTTCTCAACGGCGTACCCTATGACACAATCATTAGGGCGTACAGAAAAAGGAAACTTATGCCCACTACACATAGATTACAGAATGTTTTAAAACTGTACCCTCTTTGTTTAAAGTCTGAAGTGCAAAGCAAAAAGTTTGCTTTTTCTGTATGGCAGCAGCACTTGTTTGCAACTAGTTGTAAATGTAATGCTGTGTGCTCGCTGTAAACCTTTCACCACTTGTTTTCAACTTGTTGTAAATGTAAAGCTGTGTACTTGCTGTAAACCTTTCCTTGGTTGCTTCCTCAGGTCAACAATATAATGTACTTGATCTGTGCTGACTGTGAAATGGGACCCATCGGCTGGCACTCTGTCCACGACAAGAAAGCCTACTACATCGCAGTCGACAGAGTGAAGCATGGATGATGATGGTGTTGATTTTTTCATGTGTCATATGTGCATCAATTGTAACTTATTTCCACTTATTCCCCTTGATTTTGTGCCACCCAATTTTTTTTTTTTGTAATTGGGTACACTTTGTTTTTATACTTTGTTATTTTTAATGTGAAAAGTGTTTTGCTAGACAGGGACGTGATACTTTCTTTTCTACATTTTAAACAAATATTTGGGGAAGGTCCCAACAATATATATGTCGACTATGACGTGGGTAAATGCCGGTAATGGTTTTCAGATCATGGACAGGGAGTAGCGTGGACCGAGCGCGAGTTGTAGTCTGGTTAGTTTCGACTCGCCTGGAGTTGCGGAAAAAACATAAAATTTTGCCAATTTCAAATTATCAGTGCATAAATAGTGTCAATTTTATATTTGTGATGTCACATTCTTTAACTCTTTAAATGGGAAGAACTTTACCATGTCGTTGGATATTCTATCTGCTCTTTGAGAATTTTGTCAGTCAGTGCTCATGGTCGAACACATGATTTGTTTCTTTCAGAACTCGTTCCAAATTTTTGTATTTCAAAACCGTAGGCAGTTGTTTCTGTGGTGAACAAAAACAAACCAATCTGTGGACCTAAAGGGAGTTAACCTAGTGCATTAGGGTTGCAAGTTCTCGCTCGACGTGAACTGTGAGAGAAGCCTCTGAGTGAAGTCGTCATCCACTCTATCTGTACTTGCAGTTTCCCTCACAAGTGATTTCAGTTCTGACCCAAACCCTCAGTCCTCTTGTTTTTGTGGAAAGGAATGGTGTAATCCCTGATGCTCCGCTGAGATAGAGTCAAAACCTGGTCAGCAATGAAGCTTGTGCAGTTGTAGAAGTACAAGTAGTACACTTCAGTAAGTAGAAGTATAGACTGTTTGTACTTTTATAGTAGATCATATGAATGCCAAAATGTGGTATTGAGACATGTGTATATTCCAAAAGTAGGATGCTACGTTGCTAGTGGGATCAGCAGTAAGTGTTTGATTTGTTCCAGATGACAGACTGTTTGTACTTTTATAGTAGGTCGCATGAATGCCAAAATGTGGTATTGAGACGTGTATATTCCAAAAGTAGGATGCTACGTTGCTAGTGCCTAAGTGGGATCAGCAGTAAGTGTTTGATTTGTTCCAGATGACAGGTGGGAATGGATGCAAGAATCTGTTTTTTCCTAGTTTAGAAGATGTTTTCTATCAGTTGTAAAATTGTTTTTGTTCTACTCTTTGTTATAAGACAAGCATTACGATCGTGCTGTTTCCTGGAGTAATTGTCCATTGCATTAATTGATATCATCAAACATGTGGGAGCGATCATAAACTACGTGTTCACGTACACGGTACACGGTATATCTTGAGCATCGATGTTGCTTGCTGAGTGACCTAACCTATCACAGATCTTGATGCAGGTCCTTAGAGGCGACTCCGACCTATCCTATCACAGATCTTGATGCAGGTCCTTAGAGGCGACTCCGACCTGTCCCTCACTCGGGGCAGTAGTTCACACTCTGTCAAAGTAAGGCAATTAAGACGCACACTGGAGTTCAAATTCATATTTTAATTGTTGTTGTTTTTTTCCATGATCGTATGTAAATGCTCTACTATGACATTAGATTTGATTAACTGAAACTTTGGATAAGAAAAAAATTTGTTTGAGTTAAACTCTAATAATGGTTATTGTAAGTTCATCACTCCCTTATCATTTTTCTAGGATGCATAATTTTACAAAGCGTGGGAAAAGGGGTGGGGGGCGTGGGACCCAGGAACTGCGTGCCCCACCTTAAATTCTGCACTGCAATGGAAACTTTTGTTGATTTTCATTATGTTCTTTTTTTTTTTTTCACCTCAGGTATTGTGTATTTACCATGTTTTTGTTTTATAATGTTTCATACAAGTATCATTCAAGTTTTGAACTGCATCCTTCAGGCTCAACAACCGCTTAGAATTAGATAAAAGCAACCATCAGATACAATGCAGTTAATTAGTTTCGTTTTCCGCAAGGACATCACAAATTCTATGCATGTGATATTCTGCCAAATGATTTATTCCTTCATGAAGCTTGTGTTACAAAACGTAGCTTATGTTCTGGACGTAAAATGCGAAGATAATTTTTTTGAAACTGTGTACCTTTTTTCGTAACATTTATCATTTAATTTTCTGTGAGTGTTGTGTTTAAGTTGTTTACAAAATGCAAAAGTGAGATACTGGGATGAATTTGTTGAACCATAGCAAACTACATGTGTCTCAGAGTGACGTGTTGCAGTTCCATCGTACTAGATTGGCCGTTGCTGTCATTTGAATTGTACCTGGGGATTGAGCGAGTAGCAGTTTAAGTTGATGCTGATTGTGAACTAGTTGTACTAGCGCTGCGTGTTGAGTGTGTGCAGTGTGTCTGTGTCCATCTCTATTAATAGTATCGTGTACTGCGGTACAATCTGGGAGTGTCGTGACAGCCAGTTGATGTGCGTACAACTAGATCTATCATTCTATGTATTACACGTGACATAATAAATGATTATGTAATTATTAGCACATGCTGAACTATTTTCTCTGTTTCTGTTTTATGCATTTTGTTCCTGAACTGTCCATTGTAATTGTGACTACGATTAGGTGAGAGAGCCAACTCAGTCATGTTCATCTTAATATTCTTAATGTCACCATTTCTTGTTCTACAGCAATAGAATTGTTTATTTTCAAAACTGCAATTTATTGTTACACACGTGGGGCTGTAAGTGTTCACAATATTTTGAAATCCCCAACCATCGGTTCTCTAGTGGAGAGTGAAAGAAATTTTTGGTGAAACCGCTAACAAACTATTAGTGGTCTGTTGTCGAGGACAAGCAATGTTGGTTCAGGGGGGGTTCATTGTGAATGGAAGAGTGTGAGAGTCCAGCTGGCTGGGCAGGGCAGGTTCTAGAACTTCTACCCGTGGACTCTGTGAGGTCAAAGTTGTGCTGCCTTTCCACTCGCCATGGTCACCTACGGTCCAGCTAAAGGTACACAGGTCTTAGCAGGGCACACTCTACATGTGGACACTGTGAGTTCACATTTGTGTTCAACTGGACTGCCTTTCCACTCGCCATGGTCACCTACGGTGTAGCCAAAGGTACACAGGTCTTAGCAGGGCACACTCTACATGTGGACACTGTGAGTTCACATTTGTGTTCAACTGGACTGCCTTTCCACTCGCCATGGTCACCTACAGTCCAGCTAAAGGTACATAGCTCTTGTTTTAATAGGTCTGAGCAGGCAGATGATTTCACCTTTAGTTACGTCCCTTGGAAGTTGACCTGCCAGCATTGCGTGATTGACTGGACATAATTATGATGTACACGATTATTTACTCATGATATGTATGTATGTATGTATGTATGTATGTATGTATAATGGACCATTCTCAGCCAGCCGTGCAAGTTCTACATGAAGGTGGTTCACAACGCCGTTGATTTCTCATAAAGTGCAAGTGGAAATGTTAGAATGTCACCAGTCAGATCCCAAAACATGAAACTGGAAGAAGCAGAGCGCTACCCTCTCCTCCTTTCACTGTGTGCCAGTGTGTGGTGGGTGGTGTGTCTATGAAGATTCACTGTGAGTGTGTGGGGTCACGTGGGTGCAACACACGATGCGCACTGGTTCATGCTAGTTCATTGAGGACGTCCAGTACTGAACTTCCTGCACAAAGCTTGACCACCCAATGTCGCCATTTTACTTGCATAATCACGCAGCCCATAACCGCCTCGTGTCGTGTGTTTGAAGTAAACGTCTAGTAATGATCTACTCCCACTCGTTAGTACCATGTGAACATTGGACCAAGTAACACTAGCTCATCAAACTGGGAGAAATTAAATCAAGTTTTGTTTTATCTGTGTTTCTTGTTTTATTTCTGCATTTTATGTCTTTTTTTTTTCATGTCAAATTTTTGTGTGTGCAATTCCCATTATTTTTTTAAAAAAAGACATACACTGTACGTACTGGTTTGAACTGCGATTTAATTTTGACAAAAATAGCAAAAACAGTGCTCCTTGCAATAACTTACACTTTTTTCCCC
>RQTK01000245.1:20840-34621 GCA_003991915.1 Elysia chlorotica
GAGGGGGGGGGGGAGGCCAAATTTCTGACACACTGCTTTTTATTCGTTTTATTTTTGTTTATTTTTTTTTTTGGTACTCCTTTTTCATTGTATCGCGACCATTATGATTTCTCTACATCGTGTGTCTTTCTTCGTCCTCATCATCACTTTTCAAATTCGTTTGGATAGCTCACAGAATCTTCTAGTGTTTTATTTGATCAGTGTCCCAGCAATTAGCCCAGCAAGCGTCCACAGCAGACACGATGACGGATGCACCTGCACGCAGACCTGCCAACTTTACGCCAATAAATTTATTTACGTGAATTTCTCACACATTTTCACCCACATTATTGGTACACTTTGCTCGCTGGCTGGGTTGGCATGAAACTGAACCGGCTACTGCGGCTAGCGCCCTGGCTGCTGCGCTTTCTAATTAATGAACTGAAAGTGACCAGGGCTGGCGGGGCCCTGTGGGAACCAGGGGCTCACACGGTCCTCAATGTATCACCGGGAAATCCCGAAATCCCCTACCTGGCCGGGCAGTGATTAGCCGGTGTGGGCTTGATTTACGCCTGGCTCGCGTGCACGGCTGGCCTTCTGTCGTTCTGGTGGGTGGAGTGAGCAGTTTCTTTACCATGTCCTACTAGGTCGGAATCAGATAGGTGACACCAAAACAAACAACAACACAACAACAAAAGCAATAAGAACTATAAAAATAACAATCACTTTACTTCAACATCCTTATTAGTATTATCGCCAACAACACAATCACTATCATCATCATCATCATCATCATCATCATCATCATCATCATCATCATCATCATCATCATCATCATCATCAGAAAATTTTATCCAGACTGACATAAGCACACGATAAATAATGGCATAATCCCAGAATGATATAAGGAAAAAAAACGATTTTGATAAAGAACGTGGCAAGGAAAAAAAAACGGACAAGTCCAAACGCAAAGACAGCATAGATTTCAGGGGGGGGGGGGGGACAGATCTGGGAGTAAGACGCATAACGGAATACAATGTAGGATGATAGGCTTGGTATCAAACCTATCAAATTAATAATAATTCGGAAAAGATTAAAAGAGAACACGGGAGAGAAAAAAAAGGAAAAAAAACCCGCCAGAAGGCGGCAGCAGCAATGATGAACATGATGAGACATCAGGTCATAACGGCAACATCAAAAAGCACGTTCCGCGAGATCAATGCGATTAACCTCCAGCATCCAATCTGCCAATCAGACACGAGCCAATCGATAAAAAATAGCCAGGGTCGTTGCATCAAGGTTAGGCAGGCTTACAAGAAAAAATGCGCAAAACGAAAAAAAAAATAATAATAATAATAATAATAATAGAAAAAAGGAAAGTGAAAAAAGTGAGGTAGAAATAAAAAATCTATAAAATAAAATTATCGCGATCATTGGAGTGAGAGATGAAAGCTAATCGTATCGGGAAACTCCGGAAAGGCTGCTCCCAGAGCCCTGGCCGTGTCTTGGTTCCCTGGGCTGAGGGCCAAAAATCTAACAACGTTACCAGGGGATGGGTGCGCCGGGCCATTCACAGTTGAAAGTGGATGGGTGGATAATTCGCTGGACGGATGGATGGGTCGAGAAAGATAGAGAGAGGGGAGACACAGAGAGAGAGAGAGAGAGAGAGAGAGAGAGAGGAGAGAAGACGAGAGGCAGAAATAAGAGAGGAAAAAATGGGTAAAAAAAGAAAAAGGCTTAGATAAATAGATATCGATAGATAGATTAAACGAGGTGAATCTCCACACAGCCAGATAGAGTGAAATGGTGAACGGTTATGCTGGGAGAATTTTGCCTATATGGGTTATGATCAAGGCGGTTCCTTCCTTCTTTAAACCTCAGTAAAAACTCTGAACGTTACTCAACCGCCTAGATCTCAAGAAAGAGAGTGGAGACGCGTCACGCTAGCTCCACGTATCAATAACATAGTGAGCACTTTTTTGTGTGTGAGACGTCTCGTTAAAACCCAGCGTATCTGGTATAAGAGCGCAAACATGACCTTTACGGGCCGCCGTGAGAGATGTGTACCCGTGCTGTCTGCCCACCCGACCTGCTGACTGCTGCAGGAAAGGCGAAACCGTATCGATCTGGGCCCAGATCTCAACTTTCCTATTGTCTTCGCCTATATAGTATCATAACTGTACATAGTCTGTCGGTTACTGTTAACGTTAAGAGATAACTCATGAGGACTTACAGTGAATACCACCAGAAAGGTGGACATGCAACAGACAGACAGACAGACAGACAGACAGACAGACAGATCTACAGACAGTCAGACAGACAGACAGACAGACAGACAGACAGACAGACAGACAGACAGACAGACAGACAGACAGACAGACAGACAGACAGACAGACAGACAGACAGACAGACAGACAGACAGACAGACAGACAGACAGACAGACAGACAGACAGACAGACAGACAGAGCGACAGACAGACAGACAGAGCGACAGACAGACAGTCAGATAAAGAGACGTGTTGCAGAGACAGTGAGATAGACTTGAAAGACAGAGAGAAAAAGAAAGAGCACCCTGAATGTATCCTACGAGAAACCCCCATGTTAGTTTTAAATAACGATGCGTTGAGAAAGCATAAATCGTTTACTGTAGGAAATAGCCGGCAATAAAGACGCCCACTCGCCATTTATACGTGCGTGTAAATCCGCATCCTTGTTTAATCGCAATGCCCTCTGATTCCACAAACTGCCCATTCGCCCATGCAAGCGGGAGGCGAGGAAGACAACTTAATATCAAGCACCTCGGCTGCCGTTTGGAATCTTTCTTTAAAATAAACACCCAGAGAGAGGCTTTAACTTTCCTCAGCCATTCTCAGAATTACTGGGCAAACATAACAAGCAATTGCCTGGGTTCAAAAGTGAACGTTGTTTTTGAATGAATATCAAAGAGGAAGAGGCGAGAAAAATCAGGAGTAGATGTTGAACATTAAAAAAAAAAAAATCGTTCAAGCCAAGAAAGTTATTTCCTAACTGATTTTACTCCTACGCACAATCTAAGATAACAATATCATTTTAAAAGTGCTCATAATTTACAACTTGAACACTATTGTAAGCATTCCTTTTTTTTTTTTTTTTTTTTTTTTTTGAAAGAAGTCTATACAAAAGTGAAATGTTAAAAGTCTGCAAGTCATTCAAAACTAAAGATCATGTTGTGACCTTGCTTACCGTTGTGCCTTATAACAAGGGGTATATTTTTCTTCCACGCATCCTATATACGCTCTGTATACGCCTTTCAGGTGTTTTGACGTACCGTTATGTGCCTTGTACATTACTTATGCTAAAAAAAAAGAACATGCTCATGACTCGTGGCGCTGCGTGATGTCTACTGTTTCATTATTTTATCACAGCTCAACACCATGGGCCTTTAATGCTCAACCTAAGCAACTTCCCAGCCCGTATTCCAACACACATGCTGATGACAGTCAAAATCCTGGTACCCAGCTGAATAAGAAAAAAGAAGCGGAAAAATATCAGAGGTGAAAAGGCGAAGACGGAACCAGAAACAAAAAAAACATTGAAATGTGTACCAGAACGGAACGTCCAAACAAAATAATTTTTTTTTTTATTCAAGCGGTCTTGGGACTGAACAACTTGCTACCGGGTATTTTGTAGTAACACAATTAAGAAACTCTCAGAAACAAATCAATAGTCTGTCGACACATTTTAGTACCCAACAGGCGTGTTGAGCTCTGCCTCCACAGGTCCCTTATTGGCAATCCACAGCGTGTCAAGCCGCTAGGCACGTCACTCGGGACGTGAGATTGGGGACTGGGGACTCCTCCAGAACGCTTCAGCGCCGCTTGGCACATGGAGCGGTGTTACTGCCTTTAGAATTATGTGGATTCTTAAATTTAAAAATTGAATGTCTTTATGGTGGTACGCAATGACTGTCGGATTGAAGAGAGAAAAAGGGGAGAGCTTTTCTTCGATTCATATTGTGTCGCCTCGCAATAAACCATTTCACAGCCTGAGAATTGACACCGGAATGGTTTAATACTTTAGTGCTACATCTACACAAACTCAGCAAGGTTTTAACTTTACGCAGACCTCCTGCAATTGGGAGTTTTTCAGCAATTTTCATTTTGATATTAAGGTTACGGGGTTTTTTACTTAACCGCAAATGGTATAACGGTATAGTTCATAAGGGAGAAAACCATCATGGCTTGATGACATAACGCCATATATATGTCAAGCGCTTTGTCCACGCTTAGAAGTAGAGTCTAGGTAGATATCCTCATTAGTTTCGACTCTGTCTCCGCCCCAGCATCTAGAACTAAGACTCTAAGCGACTCTCCGGGTGGAGCTAGTGCAACTCCCCAACGTTAAATACTAAGCTAAAAATAGAACCAAAAAGACCCCGGGACAGCTCGCCCTAAGCTGCATCTCTATCCTCTTTGCGCCACACATTTGCAAGACCAAACATTTTGTTTTCCTTTCCCTTTACTTGGCAGCGGATTCTTCCTGAAGCTTAAAGACAAAAGTGTTGGACTGGATCTCCCAATCGCCTTTCCTCCCAAGAAAGATCGTCTTAGAAAGAAAAAAAAGCAAGAGAAGATTGCACACAGATAGAGAACGAACTGTGGCTGTGAAAGGACATGAGCACAGAAGCAAAATAGGGAAAATTGTGCAGACAAGAAAAAAATACGACGAGAGATTCGCTTAAAGACCGACCGACGTGAGATTCAGAGACTAGGAGAGACTGGGAGAGGGGGAGATAATTCTAGGGAAATATGCACTCCGCGACAGAATGATAGAGATAGATACATGGACAGATAGGGACAGCGTCAGAAAGAAATGTGAACATATCGATATGTATTATATATACGATGAAAAGGGCTTATAACACATCCGCCTATGTAGAGATTGGGTGGGTTTGCGCGCATTTCTGTATGACTTTCGAGGATTGGGGGAGGAAAGAGACAAATAAAATCCATAATTTTGAAAAAAAAAAAAAAAAATAAAAAGACAGAAAAGTAAGGATATATAAATTATGCTTTGAAGGACAAAGTGTACAAGCGACGTAAGGAGAAAAAAGAAGCAGCAAATGTTTGTTACAGCCAAGAAGATACTGCAGCACTAATCTTGTTCATGGTGGCACTTTACTCTGGTTGCATTGCTGTCGGCCATTTCCTTTCCTTCTATAGTTTGTTACACTTCATGAAGTCACAACACTGAACGTTCAAAGCTGAAGTGGTGCTATACTTTCTCTTATTTAAAGTCTGAGGCTGTGTCGTTAGACTGAAGAAACATACACTAGAGCCTAGAGGCTAGAGACTAGAGCCTGTAGCGGGACGCGGAGAGCCTCTCTGTTTGTAATTCCGGCTGGTTGTGACACTCGCGGCTTTATGGCGGAAGCCACGGATTGTCTTCACACCGGCGAACCACTCTAGTCTGTTTTAATGAACTCTGTGGGAGCGCTGTGTTTGTTGTGCTATGTTCTGGTTTTCTTGGCTTTCTTCTTCTGAGCACTCCTCACGCTTTTTCTTTGCATACACTTTAGATATAATGAGTTAGAGAACACATGCTTGAAGCATGTTTTTATTTGTTTTTAATGAATGCTTATTTTGTTTTTAATGAATGCTGGTATTCAAAGCATTGGCGTGGAACTTCTTTGATGGCTAAACGTTTATGCTCGTGACAATGGGTTAATGTATAGACAAAGTCCACCCAAACAGATGCTATCAAAGAATGACACAACCTCCCAATCCCAGATACCTACATAATGTTCTTTTTACCTTCATAAATTGCGATATAATTCTGATTGAGCTTCACTTTTCTCTCATCTTTGGGTCGCTGAACAAAATCAATTTCCGTTGAAAATCGGGAAAGACAGAGATCTATAATTATCTAGCCTGGGTAGAGGGGCTTTTTTCGAAATCATAAAGATTGATGCGGTCTGGTTAGCCAGACGCCACGAGTCTAACCGTGTCTCAGTTTAAAACTGATATCACGAGACAATCTGGTATATCATTACAATCTTCATCATCCATCTAACTAGACGGCAATGGCGTCCCCAGCCAAAAGCGAGAAAGTCTGCAGGAAATCTGGGACCAAGACTTAACATAATTAATACGTCAAGATCGTGAAATATTGCCAGCTTGTGATAACTACGAAGGGATAAGTAAGAACAAAGTAAGCAATGTTAATGATATGGAAACAAAACCAAGATACTAAATGTTGCTAGACCCCTGAGAGTCACGATCGCAGGTTATATATACACTGTACGGTCATTTTTTAAAGACAAGGGGTATATATATATATGTATATATATATATATATATAAACGGTCATTTTTTAAAGACAAGGGGTATATATATATACGGTCATTTTTTAAAGACAATATATATATATATATGTATACATACACATACACACACACACACACAACATATGTCCAGAGATGAGAAGCCCCTCATCTTCCCCTCCTAAAGTTTCGGCTTCCCATTGCGTGACATCGGACACAGGACGTGGCATTAACTAAATGACACATGAATACACCACTCGCAAAACCGACGTGAGCTTCGTACCGGTCTACAGCACTAGTCTATATATAACCAGCATTCATCATTCAATATTATTCCTCCCCCCCCCCCCCCCTTTTTTTTTGTCTTTTCTTTGTGAATGTCTTTCCTTTTTCCCGCCTCCACTCTCTCCTTTTCTTTCAATCTCCTCTGTCGGTATCTTTGTTCTATTTTTCCTATTTCTGTACTTCTACTAATCTCTACTGGTTTTCATTTATTCTTCTCTCCAGTAATTCATCGCCTCTCTATCAGTCTGTCTGTGTATCTATCTATCTATCTATCTATCTATCTATCTATCTATCTATCTATCTATCTATCTATCTATCTATCTATCTATCTATCTATCTATCTATCTATCTATCTATCTATCTATCTATCTATCTATCTATCTATCTATCTATCTATCTATCTATCTATCTATCTATCTATCTATCTATATGTCTGTCTGTCTGTCTGTCTGTCTGTCTGTCTGTCTGTCTGTCTATCTATCTATCAATCTGTCTATGTATTTATCTATCTATCTATCTATCTATCTATCTATCTATCTATCTATCTATCTATCTATCTATCTATCTATCTATCTATCTATCTATCTATCTATGTATCTATCTATCTATCTATCTATCTATCTATCTATCTATCTATCTATCTATCTATCTATCTATCTATCTATCTATCTATCTATCTATCTGTATATTATGATCTTTGTTAGTTGTTCTTTATGGTTTCACGTTTTTCCCACAAAAGTAACAAAACCACCGGCAAGGTTTCTCTTTTCTTTTCCTACATTTCTTCTTTGTAAAAAAAAACACCCGACCACACATGATAAGAAAGACTTCAAGTAAGAAAAGGGCTGAACAAAGAAAGAAGAAGAAAGATGAGCATGGACAGTTTTCGCCTCCTCTTTTGAAGGAAGCCAGACCACTACAGTTTTAGGACAAAGGGAAAGTTCTCAATACAATTCCAAGTTATTGCAATTTTGGCGTAAAAGCCAACAATTCTAAGTTATTGCAATTTTGGCGTAAAAGCCAAGGCAATTTCCAAAAAGCATTTCGCCATTATGGGATCCAAGAGACATTCTAAGCACAAGCACGGGGGAATTCCTCCCCACATATAGCCTGACGGATCTGAAAACTAAGTTCTTGTCATTCGAAAAGAACTTTACATCTTAACATTAATTTTGTAAAGCAGGGTGGATAAACAAACTCGTAAACCATGGGTCTTCTTACATAATATATATTGTTTTTAATCTGAGAAGAATTTGGTGTTGGTTAAAATGTTGAAATAAGGTGGGAAACTTGAGAGAGAGAGAGAGAGAGAGAGAGAGAGAGAGAGAGAGAGAGAGAGAGGGCGATCTTTTATTACTCACTACTCAAAAATTAATGTATAGCCATCCATTTACCCTCCTACAAAACGTGCCTGTATCTATGGAGCACCTTGGAGCTTCTACAGAGACCAGCGGTTCCCCAGATCCTGACCCTGATCCAGTATGGAAACAACCATGTACCATCCAGGCCGCCCCTCCTTGTGCCACATCTACCGTCAACCGACGAGAGGTCGTCGCCATAAGGGAGTCAACTATTGAGACATGTGTTGCCTTTCGACGGGTAGAACTTCTGTCAGAGAAATAGTTATTGGGGCGTGTTAAGTCTGACAAAGGAAGAGCGAAGAGACAGGGACTTCTGTATAGATTATCTACAATAAAATGAAACTGAACCACACCCGGTCTGATCTGGGCCACCGAACCCAAGACTTCTGGTTGAGAGGCGCGCGAACCACCGACTGAGCTACCAGGCCCTCCGCCCAAGAGATCAGTATTGGACGCCTGTGCGTGAGCCGTGCCTGGGGGGGGGGGGGGGGGGGGGGGGGGGCGAGCCGGCAAGAGAGGGCCGGGCATGTTGCCTGTGGATCAATCAGAGGGGCCATGCCAGAGGCGGAGACGGCCATGTATCCTCCCTGGAGACTTGTATCACCAGGAACTCAAGCAAAAACACTCTTACAATAAAATAGCCGCCGCCAAAATAACATCGGAGGTTTGCTGTTTTCTTTTTGTTTTAATAGAGCTTCTACTAAGTGTAACCTCGGTGTTTATAAGTTCCTTTCTATATTTGATGTCTCTTTCCTTTTTTTAAAGACAGTTAGCGCGGCTTCTACAATTTTGCAGTTAAATTTTGTCTTGTGTAAAGTCATTAAAATCGGAAGAACAATGTTTTCTCTGTAAGGCAAGTTCGCCAACAAGCAGATTTTCTACTTGTCTGTTGTTTTACTTTGAAAAGAGGGAATTTTAGCTTCTTTACTTTTCAAATCTATTTCACAAGACACAAGGCAACTATAATTATACTATGTGTCAGCGGCTTCGCGCCTGTTTCGATGATAGTCGTTGAGTATGATGCTACACAGAGATTCAACATACAATGGACGAAGATTATACTGCAAACTTGAATGTTCCCAGACTTTTACTTCATATTTTGAGGGGGGGGGGTAATCTTAGCTGCTTTTTGTTATTTGTTGTTGTTTTTTGTGTCTGTTGTTGTTGTTGTTGTTGTTGTTTTTTGTTGTTTTTTTTTCTTTCATATTTAACTTGTGAACTACCAAGTCGTAACCTCACTATTAAAAGGCAACTTTAACTAAAGTAAGCCCTGAACATCGACAAAAGTAGTCTGTGATGACTGCATGTCCTACTTCAGGTCCTACATGAAGACTGGGGAGCCAGCAAAGATTCCAACCTCACATCTCTTGATCTTTACGCCAGAATAGACGTCATCATTATTAGTTTGTATTCCGTCTTTGAAACTTGAATTCGGCAGCTATAGGTTATTTTCATAGACCTTTCACCATATTTTACGACAATGGTCTAAGCTAATAGTGATTCATAGTGACAAGCCTACGGAAAAGTTCCTCTAATTCCAGTTTACTTAACTTCCTGATCCTAAAGACATATTTCACACCAGGACATTTCCCTAATGAGTCAGACCAAGATGTCTCAAACATAAAAACAACATGTTAACACTATACAAGACAATCCTCAGAACTTAGAGAAAAACATACTTTTTTCGCAGACCTTCAATCTCATGGTGAAAACGACTGGTAGTGTTATCTCCACCCATCATGGTATCGACCAATTCGGAGAGAAAGCCCGCGAGGACAAGTCTAGAGGAAAGGGAGGCAATAACTCAGAGTGTTATCAGCGCTTAAGACAAAGCCGCCGCCTGAGCGGGGACATCTTCCTCCCAGAATCGCAGCATCTGAGGGACCAGGTCGCCCGGGGAAAGCTGCTTACCATCGCCCGCCCGCTGTTTAATGCATCATTGATTCCAAGTCTCGGGAGACGCACAGTGCTCGGAGATTCCACGGCTGCCAACCGAAAAAAACACCAAAGTCTAAAAGATTAGGAAGGCAAAAAAGTGGAAGAAAATTACGTTAGAAATATATTTTTTGGTGTAGTGTTGGCAGGTTTGAGATCCCTACAGTAAACGTGCCATCTCACTGGTTGGCGATTCGGCACAGTAAGGATTTTCTGTGTTCGGGTGAAATTAAAACTTCTGACACATACGGAATAAAGTGCTTTGTTTACATCGGTCTATATACGGTGAAAAGATCGAAAGACTTTAATGTCAAGCGATAAAATGGCAGGTTCGTTTGAAAAAAAGAGAGAAAATAAGAATCGAGAAAGAGTAAGGACAAAGAAGGGAAAGAGAGAGAGAGAGAGAGAGAGAGAGAGAGAGAGAGAGAGAGAGAGAGAGAGAGAGAGAGAGAGAGAGAGAGAGAGAGAGAGAGAGAGAGAGAGAGGAGGGGGGGAGAGAATGACTTTCTATTATTAACGACATCAAGCCGTTAGAACCAAATATCTAATACTGTAGTGAAAAGAAAATGAAACCGTCAACAGACTCCCCTACCCCATTGTAATCGTAACAGAGAAAGCACATTCGTGGCGAAGGAAAAGGGAATGATGCTCTCTACTTGTCTAATATGGCGCCCATTTAGCCGGCGATGTTTGTCGTATATGGTCGCACTGCTCAGCTCCGAGCGGGAAACCATTTTTGGCGGGCTGGCCGTTCAACTGTCAGCCAAGATGGACGGGCGCGAAGAGTGTCTAGAGCCGGGGATTCCCGGAGGCATCATAAATAACCATGGAGTTATTCCGCACTGCACCGCACCGCACCGCACCGCACCGCACCGCGTCGCACTATGGATGAACGGGTGTGGCCAGCCATGGACTGAAACTCCCCTGTACTGGGATATCACTTTCAAGCCTCGACGGGAAACGGCAAACAAAATATTTATTAGATCGAAAATGTTATTACTGACTTAAACAAAGCAAAACCAGAAAAAAGCAAAACAATGTAAAATAAAAACGGGGCCGATGTAAAATTGTTTGTACGGTGGTTTGTTGGGTTCTCCGCCACTAAGAAAAAGTGCATACCCATTTCGTCTGGGCGAGCCCATTGTTCGCGCTGGCGCCTCGATGTGGCTACTTACTGTGAGATCCAGCTCGGGCTGATTGAATGGGCTCTGTCTTGCCGTGTCTATAATTCCCATCTGTTGTCTATGACTTTAGGGCGGATGCACGCACCGGCCCGGGAAAATCTACATTAATGGGGGGACAGCCTTTGAATACTCAATCGGTGTGGGGACACAGATACTTCTTGCGCTTTTTGGTGGTTTGTAGTTATTTTGCGGTATTCTTGTTATTATTGTTGTTGTTGTTGTTGGTGGTGGTGTTGTTGGTGGTGTTGTTGTTGTTGTTGTTGTTGTTGTTGTTTTTTATGATGATGATGATGTTGTTGTTGTTGTCGATGATGGTGTTGATAATGATCTTGTTGATGCCGATGATGATGATGATGATGATGATGATGATGATGATGATGATGATGATGATGATGATGATGATGATGATGATGATGATGATGACGATGGTGTTGTTGTTGTTTATAAAGGATATATTGCATGGATTCGGCCAACTTTCCACACAAAATCACGGTTAAAAGGGAATATCAAACATATTCGAATGAAAGCATGATGATCAAAGAACTATTACAGAAAACAAAACCCCAATAAAACAACAAATCATAGAAGTCTCGCTTAAGACCACAAAAAATCACACAAGCATTCTCAGCCAGTGAGAAGTTTCGCCAAAAGAGCAAAGGAGAAAAGAATAAAACCACAGGCAAAATGCCAGAAACGGCGGTCAACATTGAACAGGCAATAACATCTCCATAATGGTATGTAAAGACTTTGCCCACACTTTATTTTTCCTTCAACGCAAAGCTTGAGGTTAGCGTTTCTTACAACTTGGAACATAAAGACTGGAAACATTAAAACCACTACATGTATGTTTTTTTGCAAGAAACAGAGAAAGTAGGATTCGGCTGACAAGCTTGTCCATCTCAGATGTGTCTATCCATGAAAAAACTGCACCCAAATTGTTGTTGCTACATTTTCAATTGGCAATCGAAGATGTAGTGCAGTGTATTTAGATGGGTGTGTCATTCTCTTAAATCCTGTGCAACAAAGTGAGAGCGAAGAATTAAGCAAAAATCTCAAATCGAACTTCAATGCTCTTTCCCGTCCCACACATGTACTTAATTTGAACGAAGTCCAAATGCCTATGACTTGACCCCAATTCCTTTATACCTACCGCAAAAACCTACTTTACAGTCTAGGGGTATATTGCACAATATGACGTCGCTTACGCCTCGTTGTAAGCCTTCTTATTATTTTATTGTTGTGGCGAGACGTAAGCTACGTCTTGTTTGTGCATTCCAGCCTAGATCTATATGTTGACCTCAATTCGTACACTATGACCCTGGGTCTAGACAATCGTCGTCCACGATCTATAAATAGACAAACATTGCGTCATCGCAACAAAACACACCGCGGGAGAGACAGCGAGACAGAGAGAGACAGCCAGACGCATTAAACAGAGATAGAAATCGTGCAGCCTCAACTAAACACGGTAATTCCGTGAAAGCGAGGAGTTAACTGGTCAGTTTACTGGTCAGTTTATTGACGGGTGGCTTGGCCAGGCTCCGGGCTACCTCTCGTGTCCACTGTGAGAGGTTCGGACTTGCGTGATGGCGCGGCCCTCCTACCCAGAGTTGCCAGAACTCTTAATTTCCCCATCCTTCCCTCACTCCTCCACATTGGTTATTGTCCTCGCCAGAACCCCAACAGTCCGGGTTGGTATAACGGGTTCCATTTAACTGACTTCATTAACTGTGCTGAAAAAAAATCTTGATATTTCCGGGAAATTGTATTCGGGAGAGAAAAGCAAACTCAATCTCTGAGAAAAACAATACTGGTTGTGGTACAGGTTTAGATCTTCAACATTTTTGTTTCTCAGTGATATATTATTTTTTCAATAGAAAACTTCTATCAGAGTGCTACAAAAGTTGATAACATTAAATTCGCGTATACCGTGAACTATACGAAGGACCACTTGCTGGGATTCGAAGTTCGGACCTTTAGCTTTAAGTTAGTTTCTCTACCAGCTGAGCATAATGGCGTGCGATGCCTCTGTACGAAGTGTCCTGGTGTTTGACCCCTGAGACAGTGGCTATCCTGTCCAATTGACCAAGTGACCCTCAGACCTGGTCCCCTATTCATGCCAGGGCTCCAGACTAAGTTGCTGACCACACGGAATCCCCCAGGCCATTCTTTAAATTACCCTCTTGGCTGGCCGGGAAGAGAAAGTTAACGAGGGCAAATTTCACTTAAATACTGATTAGGGCACTGGGAAGACGAGTGGAAAAGGTAAAGGTGGGGGGTAGAAAAAAAAACATTGATAGGGGGAGAATATCCCTGGTAAGTTGTATTCGATGAGCTAATCACGAGGGAACTGGCGAATCTTCTTCTTTAATGTTGATTCTTTCATTCACTTTTTTTTAATAGTTTTTTTTAAACATTTTCTTTTCCTTCTCCTTGACTACCCTTATCGTTGTCTCTGGACGCATCTCTCTGACTACAACATTTTAATTGTGTTTCTCTCTCTCTCTCTCTCTCTCTCTATCTCTCTCTCTCTCTCTTCCGTAAAACAAACTCACTCACTCTCTCTCTCTCTAGTCACTCCCTATCCCTCTCACTCCCGCCTCCCCCCCCCTATGTGGGCCGGCAGACAGGAAGCCCGAGACACCGGAATAAGTACTGGCCACCATCTTGTAGGATGTCTGGTTCAATAACCGTCAGTCCGACCCCCCCCCCCCCCCCTCTCCACCTGTACCTCT
>RQTK01000245.1:40311-52769 GCA_003991915.1 Elysia chlorotica
GAAATCACAAAACACGTTGATAATTTGGAGGCTCGTTAATTTCAAAAGTTAAGTGATTTAGTACAAAGTTAAATGTTTCAGGAGGAAGAAAAGGATTGCAAACAAACAAAAATAATAAAAAGCAAAGGCAGTAAAAGCAATGCACTTCTCTCGCCGTCACTTAACACAAAGGAAGGTAGTTCATTCGCCTGCAATAATCGTTGGGCAGAGTATAGTTCACGGCTTAACTTTACTCTTCTTTTTATCGTGGTCCCACCTCTCTCTCTCTCTCTCTCTCTCTCTCTCTCTCTCTCTCTCTCTCTCTCTCTCTCTCTCTCTCTCTCTCTCTCTCTCCTCCCCCTTCCTTCCTCCTCCCCACCCACAAACGTCCCAGGGCGGATCTCCCTGCTCCCATCCGTGTATCCGCCCAGGCCTGTGAATACCACCCACTGAAGGAGGTGGACAGCTCGAGACAGCTCGAGACAGTCCGAGACAGTCCGAGACAGCCCGAGACAGCCCGAGACAGCCCGAGACAGTCCGAGACAGTCCGAGACAGCCGGGGGACACACAATCCCCCTCCAGGGGACAAAACAACAAGCCTTGTCAACATCACGCCAAAATACGCATCTTTTGTCGCATCTTTGTACACATTTGTTTTGTAAAAATGCACAGCCTTTCCGACAGGCCGAGTTGGCAGCGGTTCCCCACAAAGCATCAGTTGAACCGGGAGCAAACAAGGCAAGCAAGGCAAGCAACTCACGGAGTGTCGGGAAGGCCGGTGGGGCCGGGGGTCCCTGGACAACCATCTCCGCTCTGGAAGGATGAGAAGGATGAGTCGGACACGGGCAGTCCGCCCTCCCCTGGGATATCACGTGATATGACTGGCTGGCTGGCCCCTGGGTTATCTACTTTAGCTTGGCACTATCGGGGACGGAGACGTGAGGAGGGAGGTGGGAGGGATGTTGGGATGGAGAAAGGAGGTTGTCGAGGGGGAAGGAGTGATGGAGGGAACAAATATGGACTATGATAATCAAGGAAATGGGGTTCTTTTAAATGTGGACCATTCAATGTGAGAAAATATTGTATACCACTTACATTGTCACGTTGAGTACGGCCAAAACTATCCTCAAACCAATCTTTTAACCTTTCGGGGTTTTTTTGTTGTTGTTTTACTCTTGGAATAAATAGACGAGTGTCATTTAGTTACAACCAGGCTTGCCGACAGCACGGCTGGTCATCGTGGTATTTCTTAAGAACAAACAACTATAATTGTTATAGTTTACACGTTATTAATGTTTTGATCAACAGGCAGGTTAGAAAAGACATTTAGTGTAGCACGAACTTTATTCAATCCACCAATTTTTGCCTCTTCTCTTCCCCCCCCCCCCCCCCTTTTTTCACCTTTTTTTCCTCTTTCCCCATATCATCTTTTTCGCTTCTCCTGCCACCAAACGATTTCCTCAGCACTACATATTTATTTTTCTTTAGTTTATAATAAAATAATAATAAAAAGGAAAACCTGTGGCGTATATATCCTAGTACAGGAAGAGCTCTGGCCACACAGAGCACCAAAGACTGGCCGCTGGTCATCTCTATCGATGGTCAGACAGCGATGATCGCAGCTGGACAGGCTAACACTGCAAGTCAATCATAATAAACGAGGCCGTTTTCTCCCCAAGGTCGATACTTGTCGAACTTAGGATACGTTTATAACACTACATCATAAATAATTATTTGGGATGCGTAGACTGCGATTAATTAAAGTGTGAACTCACAGATCGTAAAACTAATCTTCTTTGCTAAGTCGTGGTGATAAGAAGTTAGGTCTAACTGACGAGTCTGCACATTGTTAAAAGATGCGGTTACAACCAGACTGTTAATCTGTTGAGAAAACGTGAATAGATTTCTACCACCAGTCGAGTGTGTTGTAGACACACAATCACACACACACACACACTAGATCAGTCATTTTGCCCTGGATGTTGTGCACAGACTTCTCAAAGAAACTGCAGACAATTTCCAGTTGACAGCGCTTGCTACAGTAAGTGAGATTTTCATCGATCGATGTGGCTATATCTAACCTACAAAACCACCTGCCTGATTTAAACAATTAGGACAAACTTCCCCTCTCATTGAACACCTGCCAATACCCAACAGTAGCTACATTAATCAGTTTTTAGAACGGACCCCCAGACGAAAACACTTGAAGAACCAAAACTGTGCAAGTCCATAGAGCACGCGATTTCTATTCATGAATTATAAGGTTCTGCGTTCAAATCCCGGCCGCCTTTGATTCCTACTTGTTCAGACGAGGTCAGTATTATGGTAAGAGTGGCTGAGGACAAACCCCTGGTGTTTAAGTTCTCTGTCTTTGTGGCAGCTCGCACAAATTTAAAAAAATGAGTCTTAGGAACCGCCAACTTCTAATATGATCCCTCTAGGGACATTACAATCTACGAGAGTCAGACCACAGACGCAAAACTGTTTGGAATAATGGTATAAAATGGTTCTGTCAATTCCCCCAAGTCATCAAATGGAAAACGCAAAAAAATTCAGGCGTAATAATTATATAATCTTAATACATCGAGAGAGAGAGAGAGAGAGAGAGAGAGAGAGAGAGAGCGTGGAGAAGGGGGAGATGTTGGTGAGGAGGTTAAGCCTAGGAGGGTGCGAAAAAGGTTTGGTGATGATATAGGAAGCGGAAGAGAAGGGGGAGAAGAAAATGCAGTAGCAAAAGAAGATTAAAGAAAGAAAGGGTGACAGAATGTAGATTGAACGCGGGGAAAAGAGAAGCGAGCGAGAAAGAAATAAGTACCGTAGTGGGATTGGAAAGTAATTTTTGTGAGGACGTCTTTCAGACAAGAGCTCCACAGGCACACATAACCACACAGAAAGAGAGTATAGATCCAAGCGCAGATTTAATAAGCAGTGAAGTCAATCTCCCCGAAGAGCGTTGGACGAGAACGAGGGGGAGAAAGAGAGAGAGAGAGAGAGAGAGAGAGAGAGAGAGAGAGGGAGAGAGAGAGAGAAAGTCGTAGAGAGAGAGCATTACACACCAAAGTTACTTAATAAAGCGCGGGGTGGCGGCCAGGGGCCACGGCGACTGTCCAATCTAATAGTCAACTGGACAGTGGTCTGAGAGGTCCCCGCCCTCTCTCCGGACACCGGACAGCGAGAAGCCCCCTCCAGACCAGCCCAGGCCGCGCGATCTTTATTGGGAGAAAATCTCCGGAGGGACGGCCGCCCGAATCGAGGTCACGCGGAAGTGGTTTCAGGGGCGCCGGAAGCGGAAACACACAGGTTATTCGGGGTTCCGGTCGGCCGGGGCACACGTTTGGTGTTTTCGAATTGATAGAACGAGGGAATAGGAGAGAGAGGCGGAAGGAAAGAGAGGCGGAAGGAGAGAAAGTGATAAGGGGTCTTCATAATACACAGAAAGCCTTCTTGAATATTGACCTGTGCTAGAATCCTTAAAAAGTGGGTTCTGTGGTTTCTTAAAGCTGGAGCGGGGGGCGGGGAAGGAGGAGACAGAGAGAGAGAGAGAGAGCGAGAGAGACAGAGAGAGAGAGAGAGAGACAGAGAGAGAGAAAAGAGAGAGAAAGAGAGTGAGAGACAGAGAGAGAGTTGTACTAGAACTAGCTGTATGTTTATTATTCACTTGTGGAATATAAAGAAACCAAACTCTAGGATACCCAAAGGAAGTTTGGAGTGTTGTGGGTGGAACAGGAAAAGGGGAGTTGAAACAAATATTGTCGCTTAAGATTATCTTTAAAAAGTAAATCAGTATAAATTTCAATAGAAACGAACTGGATTTTCCTTCGTTCATTTTTTTCTAAAATGTGTCAGCAAACAGTCATTGTCACATAATACTTTTTTTTGTTTTACTTTATCTTATATTTTAAGGGGGGGGGGGGGTCGTTTGTTTCTGTTTCATTATGAAAACACACTCCCATGTAGTAACCAATGAAACAATGGATTGCTGGAGAAAGATCTGCAGTTAGTAGCAATGACAAACATAAGGTAACAGCTAGAAAGTTTTCACCTGAACATTGTGGCCAAACTATAACAGAAAAAATATACCGTTTGCCCATTTCTAATAATATTAAATGACACAAAAAATAGAAAGAAAAACAGAAAGAAAAAAAAACAACAAATACTAAACAGAAGACAACAAAAACCGAATTTACAACAGAAAAGAGAGAAGGGGAATAACTCAAAAAAATATATGAAAATTTGTCTTTACTGAGTTAATGCCCTTTCAGAACAAATTTAAACCAAACTCTGACGATGTGTTATAAAATATAAAAAAAATAAACACACACACACACACACGCACACACACACACAAAACTACACTATGAATAACAATAACCATGACTAACATTGAAAGGCAAGAGGCTAGCTACGTACCTACCCAGCAATTCGAATGGAGCCCCTCGTAACAGAGCACGCGGCGCGGGTTGTTGGGGATGGCCCAGCCCTCTGTGCGGATCGGCGTGCTAACAACGCCACGCCCCTGTCGCCCGTCACACAGGCGGCACGCGGTGGAGCACATGTGGGTGGAGCCTGCTAGTGAATGGGCGGAGCCTGTTGGTGTGTGGGCGGAGCTAGCAGGGCTACCAGTGGCGGCTCTCAAACTGGCCGACCCACGCCGGTCCAGGCCAAGCGACCGCGCGCTGCTCCCGCGTCTTGAGGCGTGTTCGTGTGTCTTCTGCAGAGAGGCGGACACCGACTGCCCAATGCCGCGGCTGTTTTTCCTAGCGGCTAGATACACCTGGGGCATGCATAGAGGGCAAGATTCTATCTCCTTCTCCAGCCGCCTCAGAGCTGCCTGTTTGAGCTTCATGTCCGTTTCACTTGCATAGCCGTTGGGGGATTCCCTCAGCCGTTTCTGGCGGTGGTGGAGATCCGTATCTGTGCTGCCCCCTGTGTGAGACCTGTAGTGGCTGTTAGGGCCCGGAGACGGGTTGCGTGAGGGCGCCGCTATCATGCTAGCACCACGACCACCACCAGTAGCAGCGGAACCTCCTGCCCCACAAGACAGGAACGGGCTGCTGATGGAGGAGGCGAAGTGCAGGCCCCCACACACCAAGCAGGTGTCTTCCCCCCACAGCCCCAGCCCGTCCTGGGCCTGTTCTGCTAGATCTCTAGGCCTGACCCCCAGTCCCGGCGGCCTTGGCCCGTGAAGGGCGTGGCTACCGACAGCAAGCTCCGCCCTCAGGGCGTCACAGTGGCTCCTTCTCGGGACACCGTCTCCAAAGCTGGCGCTCCGCCCAGAGAAAGCGATCCATCGACTGTCTGAGACAAACGAACCGCTTCTTGGCAGAAGTGTGCGGGTTCGATTCCACACGTGGGCACTGCCAGGCTACAGTTGAAATCCCGCAGATTTGCGTTCCTTGTGTTGTTACCTGCCGCCTCGTGGTAGTCGAATGTGGCGTACGGTTGGGTCAAACCTGAAACCCCTGCACCAACATCGGAGCCACTAACAACTCGGCCACCAAAGCTGTGCGGCGCCGTCCCCGTGAGGCGGGCGGGGTCTGGGGGCAGAGCTCTGTCAGACTCGCTCTTCTGGCGGATGGACGACACGACACTCGGGGCCAGCGCGGTGGCCGCCGCGGCGAAGGCGGCTGTCGGGCGGGAGAGGAGCGGTCCAGCGCCGCCTCACTAGCAGCGTGCCGCCTGGGGCTGGGCGGGGTCTGGGGGCAGAGCTCTGTCAGTCTCGCTCTTCTGGCGGATGGAGGACACGACACTCGGGGCCAGCGCGGTGGCCGCCGCGGCGAAGGCGGCTGTGCGGGCGGGAGAGGAGCGGTCCAGCGCCGCCTCACTAGCAGCGTGCCGCCTGGGGTTGGAGGTGAGGCTCTTGCTGGTAGGTCTCTGCCAGGGGCACACTCCCCCAAAACCTCCTCCTGCTCCTCCTGCCGCCCCTCCCTGACGCTTGGCCCTGTCTGAGGCGCGGCGCCGGTGGCTGGGCGTGGGCGGGGCGGTGTGGGACTCGCGGCTGCCGTCCCGCCTGAGGCTGTCCTTGGCTCTGCGCTGTGAGCTGGGCGTGCTGGGCGCCGTGGCCGCGGCCGCCTTGGGTCTATCATTGTTCTCTAGGGCGTGTATGCGCGGCATGCGGGGGGAAAAACTACGGGCGGCCCGATGTCACGTCATCAAACACAAGTTACTTAAGGCTTGGTTATGAAACCTTCATGGTACACGGTGTTGGTATGTCTTAAGGATATATCATAAAAACTTTCAATTTCTGAATCAATGCTGTGAGGTTTATCCGATGAGCAGTTTTGCCAAAGTCATTGGCAATACACAAAACGTTTATTCTGTTATTCCATGTCTCAAAGATGGCGCTTACTAACTCTCCTTTGGAAAATCAAACCGTCAGGTTAATTTAGTATGTTTCATAAACGGTACGCTGGGAAACTGTAAATTGTGTTCACACGACCACCAAACAAATCCTGGTCGAAGCACACAAGTATTACACACGTGAAACGGACTAGGTATTGGTTTCCAGTGGAAAATGTGTGTTAACAAGCTAAACACATGACCTGTATATAACGTAACCTAACGAAGAAGTAGTGAGTTTTGATGGAATCCTGAACGGGTTGATAAGTCAAACCTGTGTCACAAGAGAGAGTGTCAGTCCCTTGTGTAAGTGAATGAAGGTGTGTGTTGTGAGTTTGTGAACACCAACATATTGCCATGATAAATTGCCGAGCGCCGGTTTTGGAACTAGAGAAGCTGACCCAGATGTCATAAGAGAAAAAAAAAAAGGGGGGGGGGGGACCCGTAGAGAGGATGTGGGATAATGAAATCTATATCATATAATAAAAAAAAAACAGACTCAATTATGTATGCGTTTAAAGAGCAAACGGCAGAGAGGTATTTTTTCCACGGTGCCAAATGCGGCTCTCCTTGTTCCACTATTTTTTTTTATCTGCAATAACTGCTTGAAACATATTCGCTTATCATTTCAATTGTAAGGAGTGTACTTTGTGGCATTAATCTTTAAACTTAAATAACATTATAGTTGATTGTGGGTACTTCTAAAAGACTTTTAAACATCACAAACGCAACTGCAGACACAATCATGGAATCTTGCGCACCAAGATCTAGTTGGTTAGCCCAGCTCTAACGATATAAGAACGTTACATTCACAAAACACGGTATTTTACTTCAATTTGGTAAAAAGACATAGGAATCAATAATAATTATACGAAGGCACGATGAAAGAAACAAATGTAAGCATTGGGAGAAATCTTCTGTCGCTGTGGGGGAGAGAGAAAGACGGACACACCGACCTGCTGATAGACGGAGACAGCAAGAGAGAGAGAGAGAGGGGGGGGAGAGAGAGGAGGAAGAGAGAGAGGGAGAGAGAGGGAGAGAGACAGACAGACAGACAGAATAGAGAGACAGAGAGAGAGAGAGAGAAAGAGAGACCGACAGACATACAGAGAGGCAGAGAGAGATAGAGAGAGACAGAGAGAGGGGGGGGAAGAGAAGCGAGAGAGACAAACAGACAGACATAGAGAGAGAGATAGAGAGAGAGAGCGAGGTGGAGAGAGAGCGATAGAGGTGGCAGAGAAAAAGCAGCCAGCCAGACAGACGATAGAGAGAGCCGGGAAAAGAGAGAGAGATAGAAAGAGAGAGAGAGGGGGGGAGACAAACAATAAAGACCAATAAAAGATACAGAATGTACATAATTATGAGACTGAGCCAGTAGCAGCGGAACCTCCTGCCCCACAAGACAGGAACGGGCTGCTGATGGAGGAGGCGAAGTGCAGGCCCCCACACACCAAGCAGGTGTCTTCCCCCCACAGCCCCAGCCCGTCCTGGGCCTGTTCTGTTAGATCTCTAGGCCTGACCCCCGGTCCCGGCGGCCTTGACCCGTGAAGGGCGTGGCTACCGACAGCAAGCTCCGCCCTCAGGGCGTCAGAGTGGCTCCTTCTTGGGACGCCGTCTCCAAAGCTGGCGCTCCGCCCAGAGAAAGCGATCCATCCAAACGAACCGCTTCTTGGCTGACAGTGTGCGGGTTCGATTCCACACGTGGGCACTGCCAGGCTACAGTTGTTTATACGCGACGTAAAATCACGCAGATTTGCGCTCCTTGTGTTGTTACCTGCCGACGGGTGGTCGTCAAAAGTGGCGTAGGGTTGGGTAACATCGCAGCCGCTAACAACTCGGCCACCAAAGCTGTGCGGCGCCGTCCCCGCGAGGCGGGCGGGGTCTGGGGGCAGAGCTCTGTCAGTCTCGCTCTTCTGGCGGATGGAGGACACGACACTCGGGGCCAGCGCGGTGGCCGCCGCGGAGAGACAGACAGACAGACAGAGTGACAGAGAGATAGAGAGACACAGACAGACAGACAGACAGACAGACAGACAGACAGACAGAGTGATAGACACAGAGACTGAGACAGATAGAGAGAGCGAGACATAGAGGCAAAGAAAGAGGCAGAGTCACTGCGGAGTTTCAGGCATCCTGCACAATGTCATAGTACACACAGGGGACTGGGGGTGGCCAGGCGGTAGCTAGAATTATACTGTCCGAGGAAAACTGGGAAGTCAAGAGGAGATGAAGATGGAGAAGGATGTAAAGAGAGAAACAGTGAGAGGTTGAAAGACCGAGACAGGCAGACAGACAGACAGTCACACGAACAGACTAAAGGAGACAGAGACGCAAGTACCCAGAACGAAACTAGTATCTCTCTATCTATAGGTCTATATACACATGTATATGGGCTTGCTCTCTCTCTCTCTCTCTCTCTCTCTCTCTCTCTCTCTATCTATCTATCTATCTATCTATCTATCTATCTCTATCTCTCTCTTGTGTTTGTTTTTCTTGCAGAGAATGAGGGAAGGAGAGAGAGTAAAAGAGAGAGAGAGAGAGAGAGAGAGAGAAAGGAGAGAAAAGAGTTACTAAAGTCATGTTACTCTTCTCACGCCTATTAAAATATCTACGGTAAAACCTTATCCAGAGACGTGGCTACCCGCTTCCATAGGGAACCTTGACCTTTGGCTAGCCAGGGAAAAACACTATCGACTGAGCTATACGTGTGGTACCAACATACTTCATGTCATCATGTCAAACTTACGCAACAGACAATTAATCTCATACGTATGGCGCCAGAGTACAAGTCATGTACTTTTACACGTCTCACTAACAAGAACAGAGAATCAATGTAATTTGTATGTCGCCAGAATACTTGTACGCCTTACTAAGAGAATAGAAAATCAATCTCATTTAACAGACACGTGTAACTTTACTCGGCACACAAACAAAATCATTAAGTTTTTTTTTCTCTACATGAGTACTAGCTCAGCAGACCCATATCCTGGTTCATAGATTTACCTCCAGACTCCTGCGGATTACATACGTATGGCGCCAGAATGCAAGTCATGTACTTACACGTCTTACTAACAGAACAGAAATCAATCTTATTTAACAGACACGTGTAACTTTACTCGACACGCAAACAAAATCATTAAATTCTCTACATGACTAGCTCGGTAGCGCCATATCATGGTGCATAGATTTACCGCCACTACACCGTGTCAAAATATACATAATGATAGCTTGATTTATTTTTTAAGCTGGATGGCACCAAAAAAAAAAAAAACCAGACGAAATCCGTAGCTCCATAGCTTTGTGTTATTAAACTAGAGCAAACGTTCCGCGTTTCAAAGCTTAGTTGGCGACCCCGTCTTCGAAAAGGATTCTTCAAGAAAACTTGGGGACATGAACTTATTTTTTTTCAAGATGTTTGTACGAGGTGGCTTACCAGTAGAGCACACGGCATGTTCTTTGGCGGTTTCGAGTTTGGTCGCCAATCAGGCCGTAATTTCACCCACTAGTTCTAGTGTATTTGATGAAGGTCTGTATAATGTGACCGTCTGAACCAGGACTCCCGCTAGTCCGCCTCAGTATCTAGTGTGGCGATATGGAGAATAAAGTGTCAGACCGAAGTCTTCAGACCCGACGCCATGGTGCTATCCTGAAGGGCTTCAGAGACGTTTTGAGGTTAGAGTTGAGTTGGTTTAACGTCCAATGTCAGTACCATATGTACTATATTGTGGACGGGGCCCAAGACTGAGGTCTAACAATTTTATGTGCTGCCGCTCGTGGGAAAAGGCGGGGATACCATGACTCCTGTCTCAGCCAGTCATATTAAACTGACACCGACCCAACCAGTTACAGTGGAGGAAATCGGACAAATAAATCTGTCGATCGTGGGATTCGATCCGCGGACCTTCCGATCTGGACACCAACGCTCTACAACTTGAGCCAGTTCGCCCCCGTTTTAAGGTAAGATACGATTTCTCTCCGACCACAACCAGGGAGCGCGGGGCCTGTATCGACCAGGGTGTGGCCAGGTAAGGTCAGGCCACTACATAACTAGGTGTATACCAACATGACTGGTTCTACAACACCTTTCGGCCACATAGTGAGCGGATCTCACGCCTAGTAAAGACTAAGAAACAACAGTTTTTGTCTGAAGATTCACTCTGTGTGTATTATTACGATTATTATTATTATTATTATTATTATTATTATTATTATTATTATTATTATTATTATTATTATTATTATTATTATTATTATTATTATTGTTATTGTTATTGTTATTGTTATTATTATTTTTTTTTTATTATTTTTTTTAAAGGAGAAGAGATAGACAAAAGAGATATACAATATAAGGCGAGGTACGCAGGGGGTAAAATAAAAGAAAACTTGGCACTTAACTACAGTAAACAATTTTGACAATTAAATCTGTCACCTGTAGTCCATGTATCGTCACAATGATGATTCAAGGCATCGCTAAGATACTACATAGACTAATAAAAAATTATAGAGTGTATGTGCGTGGGGGGAGGAGAGGGGAATTGTTTGGTCCAACCCACCCACAACCATCCCCAATAAACAAAAACGAATGGGGAGCATTATCCGAAGAGGAATGGTCGGCGGCGGCGGGTCCCGAGCCTTTAACCAACAACTTCACATTCAGTGGAGAAAAGAAATTACACGGGGCCGGCGCCAGGACTTAGATCACAAGGACTAATGTCATATTCACAACGACCTAATCAGTAGGAGGCTGCTGCCTGGCGTCCAACGGGCCCCACTTTAAAGGGCTGACAAGTTTACGTGCTGCAATACAGAGACAGTACGAGGATACTACGACTCTGTCTCAGCAGATCACATTAAAGTGACATTGACCCAACAAGTAGGGGGCGACTCTCCAGATTGGGATTCGAACCACGGACCTCCTGTGTCGAAAGCCGATGTTCTACCCGAGGGCTACACTCTCCCCCAATTGAACCCAGGATCTCCTAGATAACAGTTAGACGCTCTACTGGGTCGAGTGAGAGAACCACTTGACCCACTTTTAGACATGTATATTACAGTGTTTCCGTGGCGTCCCACACGTGTATGGTGTATCTTGAACAGCTATAAACCACTTACGTAAAATAATATAAGCTTTATAAACTGTGATACTAAGAACCTCATTTGCGGCGTCTGAAGAAGTGTCTCTATCGGAATCATTGGTAAGATTGTAAAACATGTGCTTGAAGCTTCTTACATCAATCGATCTGTTCTCTAGAGTGTGAGAGAGTATCGCACTGTTTACACCAGTATCGCTTTAAAAAATGATCCGATAAAGGTATCACACAATCGATCTACACAGCCAGAGCGTGCCAGTGGGCTCAGTCGATGAATGCTCTAACTGCTGGCTAGAGGGTCCACAGTTCGAATCTAGTGGTGTCACCCATCATTGTATGAAGCTTTTAAATGAATCCTATGCAATATAAAACTAAAATCCCCTCATTGAAAGCTCTACGCTTTGTCAAAACAATTGCAAATTAATGAATTACTAACCCCCACCCCCAGCCAAACAATTCGACAAGTCAAAAAAATGTTTACAAATTATCACATCAGATAAAAAGAACTATATTCCACGCCTGGGGATAGAACGACTCCGTGAAATTACAAACCATAGGATAAAGAGAGAGAGAGAGAGAGAGAGAGAGAGAGGGATCCCGGAGAGCGAGAGAGAGAAAGAGAGAGAACGAGAGAACCACCTGAGAAGAAGAAATCCAACAGTAAATCGGTAGCAAAATCAACTGAAATTCAAGCCCAGCTTAGTCGGCTTCTTCTGGTCGCAGCGATAGCGGCTCACAAAGAAATGTTTTTGGGATATCAATAGCAGTAATCCTTTCAAAATTGGAGTTCACCGCCAGACTGCGGGCTTCTCTGTCTCATCTTTTGTGTCTTCTTTCATTCTCACTTTTAAGTGTATGTATCTGTCTGTAAGTCTGTTTGTTTGCTGGTTTGTTTGTTTGTTTCTCTCTTTTACTAAACTCCCCTCTTATCCTTCATATTTCTCACAATCCTTTTATCTTTTTTTTTTCTATCGCTCTCTCTCTCTTTCTCTCTCTCTCTCTCTCTCTCTCTCTCTCTCTCTCTCTCTCTCTCTCTCTCTCTCTCTCTCT